>CALNHX010002527.1:0-175939 GCA_940337035.1 Agriotes lineatus | reverse complement strand
GATATATAAACATTGATATAACTTAAGAATATTTTCATAGGTTTGTTGAATTATTATTATAAAAAATACATTATCAACGATTTTGTCCAAGCACATACAGACGAAAATCATTCGTATCGATAATTTTTTTTATTCGAAACTGGTTGTGATTATTACGAGTAATAATTCTCAGAAAAATCTTTCGTATATCTGAAAGTGTCACTCTGGATAATTTTAGTTTTATCGCTGTAACTTATCAAATTTGTCTACGATTTATAAGAATTGTTTTTTCAGGTTTAGTACTATGGACTGGGGGATATACCTATAATATGCAGTTACTGTTTGTTGTGCAACAAACAAGTGCTCTTTTAAAAATTATTTCACAATTTTTGGTAATAGAAAGACACGGTCTTATCATTGTATTTGTTAAATTTAAATCGGTATCTTCCTTTTAGTGAAACAGAAATATGAATATGCCCAACCAATTTTTAATTTCCACTTAAAATTATAAAAATTTATGTCAAATTTATCGTAAAACTTAAAACCTTCAGATGCTATTCAAATCTGAATCCTGTATGATTTGTAATTACGTAGCTAAATACCATATCACTCATTTGCGATATACTACGTATATATAGGTAGAAATGACTGGTTACTTGGTTAGAATATTGTTTCACTTGTGAATTATTGGTTACAATAAATACAAATAGTTAAAGTTAATTATTATATTTTTAAACATAATAAAAAACTTGATTACCCAATTAGTTATTATGTTTTCCTTGCTAAAGTTTGAATTTCGAATACACGGGTCTTGTCTACCCTAACATTAATGCCAATGAATTGTGGTATGAGATATCGCATAAGATTGGAATTATTTTACCAGGATCTTTAATTTTTGAAGATTGAGCAAGGTTTATATAAATTCATAATAAAACAAGAAAATTTATTCTTAAACTAGTTATTTATAATTATTTTAGCCAAAGTTAAACATGCACTGCATTCCTGTTTTCTAGCTGCTGTTCAGCTTCCGTTTTTTTCCGTCTGCCCGAAAATAGCTTGAGGAGATAAATCCTGGAAGAAATGCAGTGCCAAAACAATAAAACATCTTTAGTGCGATTCTAATTTAATCCTGAGCATAGGTTAGTTAACGTGGTTGCATGTCTTTGTAAAGCTTTTTGTTCAAACAACCGCGAAATTTAATTATTTGTTATAGTAGTAAAAATTTTACTTTATCTGTATTCATCAATTTTGTATTCCTTTCAATCGACAGTGATTCATTGCTAAGTAATTATATTCACCACCAAATGCATATTTTTTACGTTTATTACAATTGTTTTAATTATGTTTTAACGTTTGTTCTTAACCCTCTTAAAACAGTTGTAAACAGCTTATTCGCACAATCGTATCAAGAGGGCCAATGAATAGTCAGTGAGATTGAAAGTAAAGTCTCTATAAATAAATAAAACTTAGGGAAAGGTTAGATTGCATTTTTAAAATTTAACATTTAACGTGTCTGTGTTTAAAAGTTGTAGGTTACCAGCAGGGGTTTCGGGTTGAGCAAAGTATACAATTGCAAAGGTCACCATAAACCCAAACATTTTGCTTAATTTTGTGTAATAGCGAGACAAACAGAAAGGAATTTGGTTTCATAATTGAACAATAGCTACTTAGCAATAATAAAGATAGACACACGACCTGCTAATTACAAAGTCCAGCTTATTGGAACTTCTCGCTTAACCTACTTCAGTGACATCACGTGTGTCTATAAATAGGACCGAATGTAAAATTAGAACCATCAAAAATTTTAATGTTTTTGTTTGAAGATGATACTTCGAGGACATCCTGTTAATCTCCAGCAATTACAACTATCAGATCAATATCTGTTATAAAGGCCACGTGTTAAAGGGTTCGAAAATTGGTTACCATAACGATGGTCTTTTAGTTTCGCTTCCAGATATTTTCCTTGCATTATTCTTAAAAACAGCAAAATGTAAAGGCACAAAGTAACCTAAAGGACATTCGACATAATGTTAGTCAGTAGTTAGAAAGTATACTTCAATGTGAGGCAATTTTTAACGCCAAAACTTAAGCTATTTGAGTGGTGCGTTCAGAAGCCTAGAGTATATTTATGATATAAAAAGTGATCGTCCAATCCGGAACCTTAAGTTGACAAAAGAATATAATTTGAAAAAGAAGAAATAATAGAAAAGATGTGCGTAATTATATTTTAGGCTCAGTTAATTTCTAACCGGCAGAGACGAAGGCACGGCTTCTATTTTCTATTGCCAAATGCTGTCACATTAGTGGCAAAATGTTGGCAAACATAAATATCGTAGAAATTTTCCTCAAACATCATTTTTGAAGTTGTTTGTGGAAGTGACGTCGCTAATGCCTTCTCTTGCACCTGATCCAAGTGCGTCACTGTTTAAGGTCGAATTTTCTCGTTGCAAATGGAGCTAATCCAGCCCAGATTCTGGCAAACACTAACCTTCATGTGATTTTGACGGAATCTGAAAATAAACTTGGAAAAACCGGGAGGTATTTCGAAAAACCTCCAGACTCTAAACAAATAGAAAAGCTTCGCAGGTGTAACAGCAGGAACCGTTATAAACACTGTTATTATTAAGAAGAACAAAACTATAATTGCACGTGGCAAGTAATAACAAAAATAAACCAAGGCGATCGAACGTATCGAGGCCAAACAAGACGTGCAGTCTAATTAACAGACACGTGCTATTTTTGAGATTTTCTGCGATAATACTGCGAAGATTCTTTTCTTGGAGATAAGAAACAAATGATATTTTGGCAGGCACGTTTTGCATTAACAAGGGAGTAGGCGGATTTTCGTATCTTTTGTTTTCCCGAGTCAAGTACCCATACATATTAGCTTAAAACATACAATAGCAGCAGACAAACAATCCTCAAAAGTTTTGTTTGTTTGCACGTGTTTATTCACTGTTACATGGATGTTTTTACGTAGAAATGATAAAAGAGCGGATTAGTAAAAAAACGTCGTGCTACTTGCTGTAATCTAATTGTTACATGGAGGCTTATTTATAAAAAAGATAATGAAATTGCAGTGTGAGAAAAGCTCATAGTGGAGGCTGAGCAGCATTTCCAGACTGTTGGGGGACAAATATCAAATATTAGGTTGTAAAGAATCCTTCATTAGATATTACCCAGGCACGTAGTGAGCTCTCACGAAAGTTATTCAAAATTATTTGCGCGAAAGCATGTATTAAAAATCTGGTGTGATACACTCACACAACTTCCTTTTACAGTGATCTTATAATTAGTCAAAAATTTCATTTTTAATTTTTAAACCCTTTGTTAAAATTTTTCAAAAATTACAAATTCTACAAAAACGGTACAAAAATCGAGTGTTAGTTAAAGAGACAAATTTTCTCTAGAATTTTAAGGTGAATTCAAAAATGTAATAATATACCGGGTGTTTTATTTAAAATAGGAGTTAATAAAAAAAATAGAAAAAAAAAAACAAAAGAAACCCACTTTAGAAGTATTCAACTGGAAAATCACCTATCTCACATCAATACACATTAAAAATGTAAAGTTTAAAAAAAATCGTTAGAGCCGTTTTTGAAAAAATCGAAAAAAAACTGAAAAATCACAAGAGTAAAACACCTACTTCCGGTTATGCGATTTTCTTCAAAAGCTTGCTGTCTCATCTACATAGTACACAAAACTTATATATGAAGTTTCAACGCTATACCTCTTTTCGTTTTTGAGATATTCTGTTCACAGACAGACACACAGACAGACACACAGACAGACACACAGACAGACAGACAGACAGACACACAGACCAATGAAAAAAAAATATGTTTTTTTGGGATCAGGGGGACTCTAAAACGTGAAGATCCGTTGAAAACTCAATTTCGAATTTTTGGGGTGAATCCAATACTTCCTTTATAGTAAAAGGAAGTAAAAATACTTTCATCCAAAATCAGGGCTTAAAACAACTTAAAAATAATACTGGCGTACAATACCTTAAGCGTTGCACGTATTTTTTGATAGTAAAGAATGCCGTATCACGATTGTAGTAAATCATATATTAGTATTTAATTCGTTTGCCATTTAATTTGAAAAGTGAAAATTCAATGAACACCTATCTCTTCAGTACAGTTAAATGGTTCCATAGGGTGTGTATCACATTGCCAAAGAAAGTATTTCTGCAGCGGATTTACGCACAGCAATATGATTAATTAGTTAATCAAATTCCGTTACAGCAAAGGTTGTAAGAATACGATTGTAGGTTCTCATGGTCGATTCGTCACACCTTACTTACTGTGCCTTCCGGGTTGTGCAGTTTAATTTAAAAAATGGCAACGCTCGAGGGTGCTTGGGGTTTGCAGTCATCTTATCAACGCCTTTATATGAATCTTAGCACTCACCATAATAAAAAGAAAGTTAGGCCAAAGTGAGCATTTCAGAGGAATGCAATGTCACAACAAAGAACTGTCGTCTACTGAAAGTGAGCACGATTAATACACGTGCCAGACGTATTCTTATATAATCGTATAATTTGAAGTTAATAACGCCATTGTAGGTTGTTTAAAGATCAGCTGCTGTAACGAATAAGGCTGGGTAGAGGACTTGCAAATCATATTCCTTGATTGTTTGTTCCTGTTGCAACCAACACTTGTGTAGTCAAGGTTTGAGTAAATTTAACATATTTAAAAATGTATTTCTTCGATCTATTATATTGTTCTTAGATATACAGTGCGAGTCTGGAACTATCGAAATAGAACTTTTATCAAATGTTCTTGAAAGAAATCTTCGAACACGTCAATTTTTAATTTTAAAAATACATATTTTACTGTAATTGTCACTTTTAGATTGTCTTTTGTTCTTGAGTTATGATGTTAGCGATAGAGACAGAGCATGAATTCTAAGACCAAAATACGCTAAAAAAAGGTATGATACTGTATTTTGAAATTTTAGAAAACATCGTACGGTTACCACATCCCCTCAATACTAAAATTTCAACTCGTTCTTTTTCACTTAAATATCGCACTATTATTTATTTAATTAAGAGCAGACAACAAAAAACAGGTAGACAAACTATGAAGAACTATCATAATTTTTAGGGCTAACTCATTGTTACATGGCTACATGATTTGTATTCGATTTTTGTTTAAATACTTTAAAAAGCGATTTTCTGGAAAAATTTCAAAATACAGTATCATACTTTTTTTAGCGTATTTGGTCTTAGAATTTCATGCTCTGCCCAAATTCATCATAAAAATTTAGGGTTTTCATTTAAAAAAAAAATATCGGGAACGTCATAACTAGGATGACCACCTTTCAATTTATATTAACCCTGAGATCCTTCGTGAGTAAAAAAAGGTTTTCTTCAATGAGAAACACAGAATGTTTATAGAAAAAAAAAAGCAAGCAAATAAAAACAACGTTTTTCATTCCTTACTATTAATGTCTAGCAAATATAATACAGGGTGTAATTCAAATACTTGCCCATATCGTACGTCACAAATTGGCCAAAAAAGTTCAATTTCAATTCTCAACAACCTTTACGGATACACTAATGGGGGGGGGGGGGGGGTTATTAATGAAATGGTTTTTTATTTTTTCCGTACGACTTTAAGAGATTAAAATTAGCAACTTGAAAACGTTTTTAGCTCGTTTTAGTTTTTTTTCCTTAAAACCAATAGTTTTTTTACAAAACAAATACGTACATTATGGGTTGCCAATTTCAACACCATAAAGCCATATACTTTCTTTTTAATCTTAAGGAAGTCTTCTATGGTAGAAAATATCTCCCTGTCTGAATGCGTAATGTCATAGTGCGGTTACAAGAGACAATTTTCTTTTTTTTTTGCTTAACTGTCGAAGGAACTGGGGTTTTTTTCTTGTTTTTTTTAATTTTTGATTTTTATTCAATTCAATTTTCACTTCTGTTAATACTTTTTTTTGTCACAAATACTGCGGTAATATCAATAACGTTTTTTTGTAGTTAAATAATAATAAAGGCATTAACAATCATTTGAATATCCTTTCCCAATTTTTCAGTAAAATAACAAAAAAATAACTTTATCTCCCCCCCCCCCCCCCTATTATCTCCCTAAAGGTTGAAAATTAAACCTATGTTTTAAATGAACTTATTTTGTCAATTTGTGACGTAAAAATCCGCCGTTTAAATAATGCCAAACATTTCAGTTATACCATATACATACAGGGTCTCAAAGATGCGGGGTGGAAGGTATTTCTAACACTATGAGAGTTATATGAAAATCGTTTAAGTTGTAGGTACTAAAATGGTGCACATTAATGAAATGTCTTTATTCTACAGGGTGACTCACAGAAGTGTGGCGGACCAAACCTACATTTTTTTTTTTAAATGGAATGCCCTATAGTTAGGTAGGGGGTTTTCTCGACCAGGGGGTAGGCGTACGTGTAGAGGCACACGGGGTGGTTCCAAGGGGTACGCCTGGTTGTTTATACAAAACTGGCGGACTTCATTTGTTTTGTTTAAAAAAAAATTATTTAAATTATAGAAAATTATATTTTTTCTACAATGCGAAGCAATTCTGTCGTATCCACGAACGAAGAAATGGGACTGATCGATGTTTCTTGTGATATGGCATACAAAGAAAAATATAACCTATAAAGCAGTGAGAAGGCTTTTGTCATTTCTAATTAAGTACGGACTTATATGCGAGTGCGGCTTTGCCAAATATATTGCTACACATAAGCCGTAATCATTTACACTTCAGTTTGCATGTAGTGCCAGTTTACTTCGTGACAATCAAATTTTTAAAAAATTGCTGATAACTTGACAAGTGTTTTATTAAATTTAGTGCTATTATCCATATATTTTCTAATTTAATGTACCAAAAAACTATATACATAGTACTATTAATTTCCTAAATTGTTAGTTTGATTTATCTGTTTTATGAATATTTTTCTATTGTGTTTGTTTTTTTGTTTAAATACGAGTTTTGTTAGTATATTTTGTGATTTAAATTACTAAAAATATAAATAGTATATGTATTCGTTGCATTTTTGTTGTCATTTTTTATAAAATACTCCCTCAATCATTAATGAAGTACTTTTATTTTGTAGTAATAAAGCTTATGCTTCGGGGGTACTTGAGAAACAACTAACATGCTAAGAGATGCGTCTAGAAAAAGGGTTCGGAACCGCTGTTCTAAAGTTAACTGTTTCGTAAATAATAACGATTTTATTAAAAAAAAAACTCGACGTTACCTAAAAAATTATGTTTTTTTCGGAATTATTTTACGAGAGAGAAATAGTGCTTTTTGGCGTTAATGCTGTATAGGGAGCTCAAAAATTTCAAATTTAAGAATTATGGTTTTTATACCTCTGTATTTTTTAAAACCCCTTGTAATGAGTTTTCTTCTAATATCTTAAATCATATTGCTAAATTTCTACGGTTTAGTATATTATATACGAGTTAAAACATAAAAAAACAATTTTAGCCTCTCTTGAGTTGCCTTTTTTAAAAGGATAATTAATAAACTCATTTAAAATGAATACTCCGAACAGAAGAAACAACGAGGTTTGAAAAGAATAATTTAACCATTCTTGACTCTAGAGACAGGAATCACGAAAAAAACGAGAAATACAAAAGTAAATTACCTCTAGAATCAAATGTAGAAGATTAAAAATAAAACGATTACTCAAAAATTCTGTACCTAATTATATGAAATGTCCAAACATTTCTCCATATTTGCGGCTATTATATGAAACGTATTTTAGTTTCATTTATATAACTAACGGTGAAGTTAATTTTAGACATTATTACAAAATTAGTGCAACCCGGAGAAATTATTACAAAAACCCAGAGCCCGGAGACGCGGTGTCTAAACCCTGAGACTCCGGATGAAAACCCTGAGAGGTGGGTCACTCTAGTCATAACTCAAAAACAAAAGACAATCTAAAAGTGACAATTACAGTAAAATATGTTTTATTTAAAATAAAAATTGACGTGTTTCAGGATTTCTTTCAAAAACATTTGATAAAAGTTCTATTTAGATAGTTCCAGACGTTACACTCGCATTGTAGAAGATAATATTAAGTACAAAAATAATAATGTTTCAATATTGAAGTATATAATAATTTAACAGATGTAGTATTTGTAAGATTCGTAAAAAATCGATTCTTTAATGTTTCTACTTGTCATACCTACTTTTGAGTAGTAGATAGTAGATACTGAAGCGTCGAAGAAACAAAAATAGTTTGAAGTTTGTTATTAAGTAAAGCGTTATAAATAGTATAAGATGTATGTATGTATAATCGATAACCTCGTTTTACCTTGCGGTGGAGAGGCTGGTGCTTGCATCTGGCGGTACGATGCTCAACTTGCCCCGGATCGGGATACAAAGTTGGAGCGCGCCTTTTGTGCTTGCACAGCAACCATTGTGTGAGGTGTGTGTGTGTGTGTTAGTGTGTTATGTTGACCTTGTTACTCTATCTCTTAGGTCTGTGGTTCTGAGTAGAGCACAGTTAATTTGGTGCCCAACTGTGAATGATCTCACCGAGCCCCGGCTCAATCGCAAGGCTGAGGCTGCGGAAAAGTCCCGGCCCTCGCGGGATTCGAACCTGCGCTACTTGGATTCATCTAGTATAAGATTTTACTTCAAAAATTGTATAACTGCAAATAAAAAAAAAAATAACTAAAAATACAGATACAATATGTATCTATGTAGTGTCGGTAACCTCATTTTACTTTGCGGTGTAGAGACTACCCAACGTAGCATCAATAATAAAAAGCGAATTCGAAACTTGTATACAAAGGTTGAATGCCTTATGAAATAATATTATGGAAATCCATACAGACAAACCTTATGATTGCAACTTACGTAGGTATGTAAAAAACAAAAAAATCAGAATTACCTTGACGGTGTATCTATTTTTATGGTTTTTTGGTACTTTTCTTCTTTTTATATTAATAAGATGAAACAACTTGTTTATTAAAGCGATAATACTAACAAAAATAAGAATGATTGAGCAGCCTTTGGATAAGTACGTTGAAAGTGGATATTATGGCAACAGTAAACAAAAACAACTTTTTATCATGGCCCAGTGATGAATGTAGAGGTGCGTTTTATTAACTTAATTATTTTATTACCCTTATGCGATGCGCATATGTGATATTCTTATACGCCAGTTTTTTAGATGTCTGGATTTTACAAACCTTCCTTCAAGGTTAAGGCTAGCCGCTTAGCCATCTACTAAAATATTATATTTTCAACGGCTGGGAAATAAAAATAGAACATTTTCAAGAAGAATGGTTTTGTACGTTTGAAACCAGTATTTTCTGTTTTGTCTCGTTCGAAGAACATAGACAAGAAAAAAACCACACAAAGTGATGATGATCTCAGACAGAATAACGGGAAATTTAACAAGAGGCTTGGTGAAACCACAACTGATAAATAACATTATAGATAATAATTTGTCAATCAATCGGGAAAATAATTTGTAATCTTCAATCAAATCTTAATGACCATCCTTACGAAACTAGATAATTCAGATAAGGAAATCAATATATGCTTGCTAATAACTGGAGAACGATGAAATTGTTGAAATTTCAAATGCTAAGCAAAAAATATAAATCTTGCAAGTAAGGCTTTGTGCAATGTAGTTATAGTTCGAATATTAAATTATTTCAGGTGTATAGATAGATAGCTTCCTTACAAAAACCAAAAATTTTGTCCCCCCCCTTCCCCGCCCCCATCCCTCTTAATATGGCGTTTACTTTAACAAAAGTATACTGTATAGTACAAGAAATAATTAAGATTATACAGTAATTGTTTAAGGTTTGTTACTTTTAATACGCTCGAGTGTTATCAATACATAACGTTAGGATCATAAATTCATATTACAACTGAAGTTGTGCTGAAAAATTAACTAGGAACGGGTGTAAAATATAATGTTTTTTCACTTAGCATTTTTCGGATTCCCGAAAACTGTTTGAAATAGCACCAAGTAACTGATTGTTATAGCTAAATATACCGCCACAAGTTTTAAAATCCTTGAACGCCAATCTCTTACGTTCGAGCTAGAAGCAGATACTTCCTGAAGTGGGTGTCAGTGTTTATTATAGCTGAAAGTCACAGTAACACCCCTAGAAAGGATTTTACGCAAGCGATGTATAAAGTATGACCCAGATAGAATCGTTTTAACTGGGTGTACACACACGTGTCGTTCAATTCGAAATGTGTGAACTATGGCTCTGCATTTTTGGATCAAATACCATTGGACATACTTCCAAAGGTGTGCCCTTCACGTGCAGTCTTCGTGACTACAAAATTTCAGTGTCTGGCTCTCTGTAAAGTCTGTGTCTTCAGTTTAGAAGCGCAGACTTGCACCTCGTGGGTCGTGTAAATCCACAACAGCAAAAATTGGCGCGTGCAGAACAGCGCACTGTCTAGACTAGACCATACAAAACCTTTGCAAGTAAGCATTTAGTATTATGCAATTAATTCAGTAATCCGTGCTGCATGTGAATTAATTAGATAAATACCCCTCGATATGAATAAGTACATTCCTGTTTTGATTGGCAGGATTTTAAAACAGAAAACCTTCAATGCTACGAGTAACCACGAAACAAAGAAATTAAAATTAGTAAATTTGGTTGTCATCTTGGATTTGTCCAACTGGCAGTGTTGAATTCAGACTGATTACTCCGGGGGGGAAAATGAAACGTCTGGGGGGTATTTTCACCTATTCCACCGCAATCCGCCCATTATTTTATATATTTAAAGAAACATGAATATGAAGTGGTAATGTTTCCGGGGGGGAATTTTGTTCTGCCCGGGGGGAATTTCACCCCCGGTCACCCCCCTGGATTCAACACTGCCAACTGGTCGAATGAAACAAATATAAGCAAACCTTCAACAAAATAAATATTCGCTGAAATCAGTAGTTAACTCAATAAAAATGCTCTAAACTTTATAGCTGATTAACGTAGATTTGATATAAGTAATTGTGAGTGGATAGATTCCTAAATACTGATCGAAAATATATCTTTGGATAGCTTCCTGCATGTTGCTAACCTTCCAGAAATAGCATGTTCATCGTTGACATCGATCAGATGTTATAATCCGTCGAATTAACCTTCGATAAGTGCAATATTTTTTAGGCATTTATTTCAGACTATAAATTTGGCAAACATACTTTCACTGAATTATCGAGTAACTTAAACAAGGTCAAGCAGGTGACACGATATTTGTTTGCCGTGTGACAGATTTCTCTTTAAAGTCGTAAATGGGAAAATCGGAGTTTATCTGAAATTAGCACATCATTATACCAAATGTGGGTGTAAGTTGATGTATCAGCTATTGACTCAATTTCCGGTGATCGGTTGGTTTGGATGAAATATGCAAAAGAGGGAAATTGTATTCTACGATCACAGAATAGAAAGCGGGAGTTTTAAAAGGTACCGCAAGATAAACACTACATCACCTTATATAAACCAAAACCCAGTTGGAAAGTTTATTTAGTAAAAACTCATACCACTTCCTTTTTCCTTAGAAAAAATATAAATTCTTAACAGCCACCGTTGTGTGTATGTGATAATTACATGTAATATATTATGAACACAACTATTCTGACGTTAAAGTAAATGCAGTAAAACGTTGAATATAGGGTATATTTTACTATAATTTATGTATGTTATTTTCTCTTCAATAAATTATAGCAGTGTAGTACTTAGTACTTCCTCGTTTTATTTCGTACACGTGCCATGATGGAAGAATAAAAAAACTTCAGTCGTCGCATGTTTCAGAAAAAATTAATTTCATATTGGACATTCTAGAAATAACCACCAAATTAATTGGTTGTAGATTGAGTGTGGAAAATTTCTTTTACGTTCACATTCATATACGTACAACGATAACTTTGCGTGTAACACATTCTACGGTTGAACTATAATCAGTAAAAATGTCGAACCATAAATTTTTATTCTAGATGGTAAATAGAGATGTTTCAACTTTCAAACTGAAATAATATGTCTCAAATAAAGTAAACATCATTCCGTATTTGTTTCTATTACAAACGAGTACAAAAGGTTGCATACCGCACACATATACAAGGTGGTTGACACGTGCCGCCACCTAGCATTAATAGTGTCAGGTATTTATTAGAAATCTGGTTTAAGCGCCATCTAGTGTGTAGTAGCTGTATATACGAAAGCATTATCTTAGCTTGGTTCCAAACATAAATAGATAACATGTTTCTACAATTCAATTGACACGATCGCGTACACCAACCATAAGATGGCAGTGATTACTATCGTCGTCTATGGTGCCCTCTAGAGTTATTGAGTCAAATATATTTTATGGATCTACAACGATAGCGTTATCTTAGCTTGGTTCCAAACTTACATAGATAACATGTTTCTACAATTCAATTGACACGATCGCGTACACCAACCATAAGATGGCAGTGATTACTATCGTCGTCTATGGTGCCCTCTAGGGTTATTGAGCCAAATATATTTTATGGATCTACAACTTCAGTTGAAACTTGTCTCGTGCACCAACCATAAGATGGCAGTAATTACTGTTCTAGTTTCTGCTGCCCTCTAGCGATGTACGAATACTGTTATTTTGGCATTCTGATTTTATTTTTGAAAATACAATTGTTTTTATCGAGTAATTATAACGTCATTATTTACAGAAATTATAAATAGTTGAAGAGATATTTGTTTAAAACGATTTATTGCGCGACATAGAAATCAGCAGACATTATTCTAGTTTAAACAAATACAAATAGAGGCATTTAAAACCGTGATGTTTACGTTTTCACGTTTACATATTCATTCCAATTCTAAATTATTTTTTACTTTAGCATTACACAGACACAGAAAATGGCAGTCCCGAAGCACAATAAAAACTAAAACAAGCAGTGCATTTACAGGATGCGTGTTTTGCGGCTTAACTGAAAGGAACATTTTATCAGTTTTAACTTCCGAATGATAACGAATCCACTCTAAAGCATGCATTTTTCTTAGCATACCACACTTGGGATTGTTGTACGGTAGAATCAAGCGGTTAGGTGATATCACCATTGTGAGTTTTTGTTTAATGAAAGGTGACTCACTACTTGGAATTCCAATTATTGTTTTAAATTGAACGTAGCTATGATCAGTGACATGACATCTATCCATATTAGTAAGTAGCATAATCGCGTTTTACGTTACGACCTCCGTAACACATTGAACCACAACCTTGACCGAAAGAATGATAAAAAGCAAACATTTTCTGAAGTGGACTCCACACTTACTACCATTAAGTACAGGATAAGCCCAACAATAGTTGGAATTCCCTTTATTGTTTCTGAGCATTTGCATTTGCTATTTCAAATTTAAGTTGATTTATGTGTCAAATCGGTTTCAAAATTCTTGCTGCTGTAAGATTAGTGACTTGGCAGAGAATTTTAATGATTTTAATAATTTACAAATGTAAACACTTATGTTAAAATAACTTACCGGTGTCGTTGAGCAGTTGCTGAATTGAGTCATCAGTGCCATCTGATTCTGTGGACATTGCTGAAAACGAAGAATATATACGTTAGAATTTATCATTTTCAATATAAAAAAAGTTCATCAAAATTATCAGTAGGTATGGAAAAATCCTAGCAGTGTTTAGTTTCTCAACTATTAGTAAATATTTGCTGAAGATTAGCATTATTCGAATACAATTTTAAGATATTTATTTTTTTACGATTCACAGTATTACTTAAGGTTATATTCTTATCTGGTTTTTGATATTTGCTAACACTATTTTTTACTATTAAATTTAACATTTGATTACTTCTAGGCAAAGCACCTAAAAACCAGGAGCATGTAGTTATTTTCTTCATAAATAAGCTTTCCCCAATACCAGAGGACAAAACTAATACAAGTAAATCTCGTCTCGAGGGTGATGAGATATCACGAAATTATCAATTCGTCCAGGAAACCATTGTATTCTAATTTGTAACAAAAAAGCACTCACGTTTTATCAATACAAACGATTCCACACAAAGCAAGACCTAGAAAATTCACATTGTTTAAATGATTGCCCTAATTGACCTATACTGTAGTTTAGATAATTATTTCGAATGTTTAACTGTTTATGCCCTTTGCTGAATTCTCTTGAGAAGGATGGATTTCAACTTCATAAACCTATTAGCCGTACAGCTTTACTTCATTTTCCTACATGCTGTACCGTTATCTTCTGAATATCCTGCGTGAATATTAATCATTATATCTGTCATAGGTTGTATCAATTTTATGTGGGCATTGTCGGTATAAATAAAAATGCAGTTATAGAGATTATATAAGGAAAAATAATCAACATTTACATTAATTTAACGATTCAATGTTCAAAATTAATTAATAGGTTCCGGGATGTGTATTATTAGTAGGTAATATTTTTGATCTAATAATATGTATGCACAAATATTATAAACAAAAGTCTCAGTTGATAAGATCTTTTATTAATCATATAACGATCATTAAACGATACATTGCTGTACAATATTCATTGTACACCTACGTGTGCCTTAATTACTAAAAAGGCCAAACTGTGCTTAATCGGGAAAAATTAAAAGTCCATCTATATGGTTACTGCTACGAATTAAAACTGTTATTATAGAGGGGCGAGCTCACATTATTTGCTAACACCTACAATGAATGGTTAAATTAATTTTTGTTTTGCTTATAAATGTGCTGTATTTTATTGTTAATCACATTATTTAAATTTCATTATATACCTGTTAAGTGTCTACGAGTTGTTTATGATTTTATTAACCATAGCAATTATTCTAGCTGTTATTTATTAATACAGTGTCCGCCAAAAAGTCGGCATAATATGGGAAAAAAATTTATTTTTGATTTTTCAAAAAAACTTTTTATGTCAATAATTTGTGCTTGTCTAAAAAGTGATTTTTACTTACTTAGAAAATGGAGTTTTTCGAAATTGTCAAAATCTGATAAGTGCTATTTTTCGGAAATTAAGTAAGATTTCAATGACACTTTTTTAGAGTGTGTACAACTGTACAATCTCAAGGCCAGAAAACACCTATTTTTTTAACTTTAGCTAAAAATGTTCTTTTACAGTTGTCTAAATGAGGAATTCTTTAGAACATGTAATTGGATGAAGAAAAATCTCCCCATTTTGACAACTGTAAAAGAACATTTACAGAATTTTTGTAACAGTAATTCAATAACAGGGCTAGATTAGAGTTTATTGAAGCCATTTAAATAGATATTAATTAGAATTGAAAAATATTTCTCCTAAAAAGCGCCTTGCATAAAAAACGTAAAAATTATTCAGACTACTTTTAGGTAAATAATAAAAAATCTAAAGAACTAATTAACATTTTATATTATTTTTTCCAATTATAAATCTTTAAAGTGTTCACATAAAAAAATTTAAACTTTAATATTAAGTCGGTATGTGAAATTTTGAAAAATATTTAAGAAATTGAAAAATTTATTTTTAGCTAAAGTTAAAAAAATAGGGGTCTGACCTTGAGATTGTTCAGTTAGCTAAAAATAACACACTCTAAAAAAATCTCATTGAAATCTTACTTAATTTCCGAAAAATAGCACTTTTCGGATTTTGACAATTTCGAAAAACTCCATTTTCTAAGTAAGTAAAAATGACTCGGTATATATGATAGGGGCTAAATATGTTTTTAAACAAGCACAAATTATTGACGTAAAATTTTTTTGAAAAATAAAAAATAAAAAATTTTCCCATATTATGCCGACTTTTAGGAGGACACTGCATATTTTTAATTTTTTGTTTCAACTTAAATTGCTGCAAACTAGTCTTTTACAATGAATTTGAAGACAAATAAATACGACCTATATTAGTCAGCATAAAAAAGTCGATGCTGAAATAAATAAATTAAATAAAACGAATCAGGGACTCGTAGGTACAAACCGTTACTGTATTAAATCTCATAAAAGAAGAGCACACAACAATGTGGCGGCAAACAAAGAAGATATAAAAGTAGTAAGTGATATTGCCGCTTCAGCGACAATGACTACTACATTTTTGTTGAACATCTTTGGCAGGTCTTTACACCAAATTTAAATAAGCCAGTCAAGGCAATGATGTAATAGATGATTACTAGCAGTCCAGTGAGACAAATGTCTCATTTAACGCGCCTTCAAACCTCGATCGGTTAGGCAACCACCCAGACCTGGAAGGTGTCAAAGTGGTTGCCTAACCCGATCGACGTTTTAAGGCGCAGAGGGTCGCAGCTCCGTTTGGCCACTGAAACATTTTTATTTAATACGCGTTCTATTTGAAAAACGGCCTTTTTTGTGATTTCTCGAAAACCGGAAGTGTCACGTGACTGAAATTCGGTTCCTGAGCTGACATGACCATTCCAAACATATAACTTTTTTCTCTATCTCATACGGTTTGGCTGCTGAAACAGCGTCCCGGACGGATCAGCGTCCCAGACAGACAAGTCTATTAGATAAAGGATAAGAAAGAAATATTCGAAATCTGGAGTGAGGAATAATTAATGCTACATCTGAGACTAAAATATTTTCCCGAAATATATAAAATTGCTTCTGCTACTTAGTAAACCTGCATAATTACATGAATCTAGGAGCTACAGATATAGGCCAATGAGTTTATTATGTACTACATATATAAAAAAATGCTGTGTAGAGCTAAACGCTTAATGACGTCTTAAATAACATCATTCCTTAGTTCCAATTCGGTTTTAGAGTTAAGCATTCTCCCACACATCAACTTATATGACTGTCTAAAATTATAGCATGGGTTTCGAAAGTAAAAAAACACGAGTCACCCTCCTACATTTCACATAGGTGTATGGCGATGATACGCACGTAATCGTCCAACACGGCGATATTAATGAGGGAGCCATGCAACTTCAGGAAGTTTAACCATATTACTTAATACGGCAATACACGGTATATACAACTGAATCCTCCTTCACATAATGTTATCATAATAACCGGCAAAGGAGCAGAAATAACACTGATTTACAGTGTAAGTAAAATTATTTTTTTTAGCAAACTGAAGTAGAATACTGACTTAACGAAACACATCGATATACGTAAATTGAGTAATATTGTCTTATTGTCGTCGACCCAGAAATCTGTGGTTAAGTCA
This sequence comes from Agriotes lineatus, assembly GCA_940337035.1. Taxonomy (NCBI): domain Eukaryota; kingdom Metazoa; phylum Arthropoda; class Insecta; order Coleoptera; family Elateridae; genus Agriotes; species Agriotes lineatus. The sequence goes on along the minus strand of CALNHX010002527.1, from coordinate 158,813 downwards.
CGTCTATATATTCGAGTGATATGCTGTCTGAGATTCACAGCAGAACAAAGTTGTGGGGTTCTGATTGTGAACTCTTTGGTCCTCACTAAAGAGTACTTAGAATAATATTTTTTTCTAAATATTTTATTTTATTTTGTATACAGGGTGCCCAACTTAAATGTACGCAGCTTTAAGCAGGTGAGTATGCAACACACATTACATTTCAATGGCGATTTGTAATGTTTGTTGCATACTCACCTGGTTAAAGCTGCGTACATTTAAGTTGGGCACCCAGTTATATATTATTTTTATAATGTGATTTGTATTTGGGCTTTGTTGTACTTGTTAGTGACCAATACTTATTATTATTACTATTATCATTATTATGTCAACCGACGATAGTGACTCGATTTAAATATGTCTAGTGCATGAAGACCTCATGGCAGCGGTCTTGTTAAGGTGATATACAGCGCACACTTATATACAACCGTCAATAACAGTCATGACATTTGTTGTCAAAATGTTAAAATCACTACTATACAGGGTGTATACAAATTGGCGCAAAATCTCCATGTAGCGATATTTCTTGTTCAATTTTGAGTCAAAAATCTTAATACGAAAATGTTGGATTGGTCTTTATGAGCACTCACGAGCGGTAGATAAAAACAATTGTTTTTTCAGGTAAAGTACCCCTTCTGTTTTAAATACGACAACATTTCATCAGGAATAGTTTTTTAAAATGTAAAATTATGGTCTCATACAAAATTTCAGAAATATCGACGTACTTTTATGAAACCGTGTGCATTAGATGAAGTATTAATACTTTTATGATGGCATGGTAAGCTTTCAATTGATAAAGATTGACTTTAGTACTTAAGTACCTATTTAAAAAAAACCTATAAAAAGTTCTTACAAGTCTATTTTAACAGCCCGCATTAATTTTGACACCTTAAAAAAATTACCAGTTGTTAAACAGATTGCAAACTTTCTCTTATGTTTTCTGCATTTCTCCATGTCCCAGCATTATTAAAATTTCAATACGATGTTTTTTAGATACACGAGCCACTCTTGGTAGCTTATATTCACGTAAATCGAAATTGTCTAAATTACATGAGTATCTTTTCATTTGAAGTTATTTATGTTGACAAACATATCTAAGGCGAGGTCAATTGCTTCGACAAATAAAAACCATCACGGGCGTCTAGATTACTAACTAAAAATAAACATACGGGCACAATTTCGAGTTTTTCGAAAAACGACTAAATAATGAAGAGGACAGGTACCTTGTCCTTCAAAAACACAATAACTAAATATTGCCTGTGATGAAAAAGTAAATACCAAGTAAAACTTTATTTAAAAAATCTGGTGTGATACACTCACACAACTTCCTTTTACAGTGATCTTATAATTAGTCAAAAATTTAATTTTTAGTTTTTCAGCATTTGTCAAAAATTTTCAAAAATTAAAATTTTTACAAAAACGGCACAAAATAGAGCGTTAGTTGAAGAGACAAATTTTCTCTAAAATTGGAAGCTAAATTCAAAAATGTAATAATATATCGGGTGTTCTATTTAAAATAGGAGTTAATAAAAAAATAGAAAAAAAAACAAAAGAAACCCACTTTAGAAGTATTCAACTGGAAAATAACCTATCTCACATGAATACACATTAAAAATGTAATAAAAATGTAAAGTTTGGAAAAAATCGTTAGAGCAGTTTTTGAAAAAAACCGAAAAAAACTGAAAAATCACAAGAGTAAACACCAACTTCCGGTTATGCGATTTTCTTCAAAAGCTTGCTGTCGCATCTACATAGTACACAAAACTTACATACAACGTCATACCTCTTTTCGTTTTTGAGATATTCTGTTTACAGACACACACACAGACCAATAAACAAAAATATGTTTTTTGGGTTCAGGGGACTCTAAAATGTGAAGATCTGTTGAAAACTCAATTTCGAATTTTTGGGGTGAATCCAATACTTCCTTTATCGTAAAAGGAAGTAAAAAATCCTATGAAATATTTATTACGGAGGTATATGGTTTACACAAGATCCTTAGTAAATTTGCAAAACAAAAATATTTCTCATCCACGAGTACATATACGTATATTTGCATTGTGATGTTTTATAGTTTTTAACTACACTTACACAGTTTTTGGATTTATGTGTCGCTACAGTTCATAGTGCCAAAAACGAATGTAGTCATGGCACTATGAAATAAAAAAAATGCTTTAGTTTCTTTACTTGCGCCCTGTTACATGATACAGGACATATTCGAAAAGTGTTAAATTAAACTCAAAGCTAGTTTCACTACAGAGCTCCCATCTATTTGACTACGACTCGTTTTTGAACTTATGTATGTACTATCGAAAAATCGGGACACCCACAGTCCAATGGTGTAAATGGGATGCAATTGTTAGTCCCAACGTGGCATTTCTAAGTGTAGGTAATATTTGAGATTTGTTATAATAATGCATATATGGGAATATTCACCAGGGCAACCTATTTGTATTACAGTGAGACCTACAGCGAAATATAATAAAAACGACAAAATTCACTTCAGTAGTTCTCCCGATGGAACAAACGCTGATTTAAAAACTGGGTAATTAGGAAATGAATATGTTAAATACTAGAAATTTATTTCGGAGGCGACGGATATGCTATCTTATAATCGAATGCTGCATACTATAGATTAAACATACTTAAGTGGCAGTAGAAACAATAAATTATCGCCTTGACTTGAGATTGTATCACTAATAATAAATTCCTATTTAGGTATATTGATACTTTGATATGATAGTTTCTATAAAGTATACAATAAACGGGAACTCCAGTTTTTTCATACATGTAGAACTGTACAGTGTAGTCTAGATAGCTTATAACTAAGGTCCGGACAGATTTATTGATAAGTTTTCAAACAAATACTCAGTGGCGTACACTGAATATTCTTAAGAAGATCAAAATTTAGTAATGATTATCGTCACTAACATCAACTGTCCTTTAACATTTCAATTTCTAGAGTAATTGTAATGAATACCTTATTGCTTTATATCAAAAGTGTTTGCAGTGATTTTTTCAAAATAACTATTAAAATAAGTCCAAGTTGCCTGTATGTAATAGTTAATCGTGCATAAGTAATTGAATAACTATTTTTCTCCCACTGTACCGTAATTTATATGTATGTCTGTGAGACTCCTCCGAATAATAAAACCCTACAAGCACGCCTCTAATTTATTATCTTAGTTTAAAAAGCCGACATAACTACATATGCTGCAGAGAAGAGAATTCCCATTGTGAAAAGAACAGCTTTTATAAAATTTTATGTGTTTGATTATAAACCGCCCTAAAATAGCGGTTCTCAACCTTTACTCGCTGGCGGACTCTTTAGCAGATCGTTTGGAATGTCAACGACGCATTACATGAGCTGATAAAGGGTATCCTTAAAATTGCAATTTTTGGAGACAAAAAACTAGCTTTTTTAATACAAAACACCATAGAACTGTTTTAAATGCATATATTTAAATAAAACAAAATGGCAAAAGCCCGAAAACAAACTAAATTAACATATAATAAAAAAAGATATAACTCTAAAAATGGCAAAAAAAAACCTAAAACTTAAACCAAACCAACATATCAAAACTGCCTATTGATAGTAATTTCAATATTCGCTGCCAATCGCAGTTTTAAATTTGACTCAGCTTTTTTAAATATATTTCAGCATTTACTTTTTAAATACAGCAGGTGTGAAAATTATCTCTCAAATAAATACGTCGTTGGGAACAGCATCAACATTTTGATAGTTTTCTCTGCTAACTCAGTGGGCTCTTCTGAAATTTTGCAGGAGAGAGTGGTTAAAAATAAGTACTTCTTTAATGCCCTATCTGTCCATATTTCTGTCAGACTGTCTTTTTCCACCTATGTTACTATAAAAGTCTGTAGAAAATGGATTTCTGATCGACACTGGTCGGAAGGAGAGAATGCGTAATTAGTAATGATTTTTTTCATGGTTTATTTTCGATCAATATTCAAATTCTAAACTTATTTGATTTTGCTAGAGGTCACTCACGAACCCCTCAGGGTAGATTGGCAGACCCTTGGGGTCAGCGGACCACAGGTTGTGAACCGCTGCTTTAAAACACGAAACTTGTTCAAAATAATCGAATGCAATAAAATATTTTTGTCTGAAATGGGAAAATTCTTAATTCAACGTAAACAACTTCTGACATTTAGTTCAGTAGCCGGGTAGTTTTACCCTGCAAAAGTTCGACTAGTTTCCATTTTTGGATATGTTTACGAGATCGAGTCCTAATGAAAATTTTCAGTTTTCCAACTTTTCGGTTGATCGTACTGCAATTTTGAAAAAATGGCTCTCAAAATTGGTTTTCCACATTATTTCCTTATCAGTACACTCTACAACAAAAGTATAATATGATCAAAAATTATTTTCATCTAGTATGGCCATGGAAAAGTTCCTAATTTATGAATGCAACTATAACTCACTTAAAAAGCAAAGGTCAAGTTTGACATTTGTAAACATAGTTGCATTCATAATGGACTATGGACTATAATTCATAATAAAATTTAGTTTATTTTTGTGTTAATTTTAAAATAAAAGTAATAACTTTTACATAGGTCAGGCTTTACATTTGCCGAAAATAAGACTCAACCGATAAAGGATAATGTCACAAAAGAGTAAAAATGTTTCAACCATAACACCGTGCTCTTCAAGAGACGCGCGCGCCGGACTTTTCCCGAAGAGACGCGGTAGCGCAGATGGAATTTCGCCGTACTTATATCATCTGCGGAGATTCGGTTAGGATCGAGCATTCTGCAGAGCTGCAGATGCGGCGGGTTCAAACCCCAGCGGGATACATTTAATTTATTTGAAAATGTATTTAATTTATTAGAAACGTGAAGATATTTGTACTCCTAACTTAATTTGATTGTTAAAATTATTTAGTGCCACAATGTTGACGAGGGAAGTTCTTGGTAAAGCCTTTTATAGATTGTTTTTTATATTTCTTTTAACTCCTATTTTCAATAGAACACGCGGTATATTATTACATTTTTGAATCCGGCTTAAAATTCTAGAGAAAATTTGTCTCTTCATCTAACGCTATATTTTGTACCGTTTTTGTAGAATTTGTAGTTTTTGAAAATTTTTGACATGCTTAAAAATTTAAAATCAAATTTTTGGCTAATTATAAGATCACTGTAAAAGGAAGTTGTGTACCAGATTTTTTGTAAGTGAAACAAATAACAAGCTGCAAAGTGCAGCGGATTGATGAAAATGTCAACAATGCTCCGCTTTGAGCTGATTTTTTATGAATATTGTTTGTAAATTACATATTGACTGTTTTCGTACCTAGTAACTATTAACTGGGCGCTGTTAATTTGTTTATTCGCAACCATATATGTAATAAGATCATTACTGACTTTTAAAAGGTTGGAAAATGAGCTATTCCCAACTTGTAAGTTTCCAACCGGTCGGAAAAGTGATTGCCATCGCAGAGTTTGGAAATGAATCAATTGCCAACCGCTGTGTAGGTAGGGACACTGGGAATCTCGTTCATCCATTCATGCGCCTCACAACCTGTCGTATCAAAATATAATAATTTTTCTAATTATTGTTTAGAATAAAGTGGTTGCGAATAAAATAGTATACATACCACGGTGAAAATTTTCATTCCTGTCTCGAGATAAAGTTGACCTCGACGCTACGCGTCTCGGTTAACTACTTAATCTCTCGACAGAAATGAAACAATTTCCACCTCGGTATGTAATATACTATTTCATCCTTTTCACTTTAACTACGGTACCTATATTTTGATCATAATAAGTTTTACAAATTTACCACATTAACTCAATCGCATTCAAGTGATAGTGGCATGGTGGGATCCGAATTATCTACTGATTATGCTCTCTAATTATTTTATAAACAGTATATTCCTAAGGTTTTTATTTTTTCTTTTAAATTTGAACTGACCAGCCATGATTTTTTAAATATTTCCCAGGAAGAAGGTTGTCCCGGGTCAGTAGAGAGCAGTTTCTACACGGTCACGTCACACTCCAAAGGGTACAGCGCAATTGCTACACCGAAAAAACAGGTGGAAGGTGAAAGGGGTGGTTGTTTTTCCTTAACTTTCTAATCTTGCTCCACGAGGCATTAATATTGCCATCTAAGTAGGTAATGTCAATGACAATGACTATGTTAGTATTTCATTAGTTTAAAGCAGTGGAGCAAAACTTAAGATGCATCCTTAGTGAAAATTGAAAAAGGGCATTTAAAAAATTTGGGCTTTTTTAAATTATTTTCTGTCGAGTGTTCAGGTTCAGTAAGTGATAGTAATATGGTTTCGAATGTTATGTATAGTAAAAATAAAACACCCCTTATGGCGGTGGTGCAAAATCAATGGGGGAAAAATCCTAACGCTGTTTTAAAAATAAGTGTGAAGGAAAGTTCGAATATTATTATTTTTGTTTTCAATACAATCAACAATTGATAATTATTCTAAAATGTTTACTTTTCCATAAACCACCTTTTAACTTGAAAAGAACAGTACGAGTTGACATAGTAAGTTAACATTCCATAAATACATAATTTTCACATTTCTAGGGCTACATTTATAAGAATCAGTTAGTTACACATGTACTTTAATTAAGAAGACTTCAAAAAGTTTTATTAGTTACTCTGAACTGCTTTGGCGGTGTAGGAACTGCCTTCCCACCGCACAGGAACTGCGCCCACCATTTTGGGCCCAAGTTTTATGAAAACTTATACCTGATCTTGCCGTCTAGAAACTGCTACTTGCCCTTCTGGGTTAATGACTGCCGAATGATAGGGTGCGTTGTCATGGGCCATTGCAGATATTTCTGTTAACTGTGGCAGTAGTCTTTCTATTAACAATTTTTTTAAATAAGCATGCATAGAATCGTAGTAATCAGCTAAGTTGGAGTTCACTGATAAGGTTAAACTGCCACAAATCGTTGTGCAGTTCCAGCGTGAAGTACTAAGTATCGCTTTCTCTCGCCACCGACGTTTTCATAGACTTTACAGTTTAATCCTGTCATGATTTCTTGTTGCCTTCTCTGGAATAATCCAGGTTTCATTTAAAAATACAAAATTAGCACATTGCTAGCCGAGTGTCCCAAAAATTTTAGTCTTTAATTAAATGTTCTTCCATTATTGATCGTTTTTGATAAGTTTGAAACCCTTATTACGTATGAATTAATGGCCACAAACTCGCTTTTCCTATATACTGGATTTTCTTAGTTGTTATTTCTACCAACATGGAGTTCAAACATATCGTGTGTTCAAAAAAAAACTCATTTAGGGAAAGAAAGATAGAAAATCTAGTCATGTCTTAACTTAAGTCTGTAGGTGAATGTCAGATTGCAATTTATTTATGAACACATCTGTCACTGTGACAGGTAAATGTTTACACTGCATTAAGATTAAATGTATCAAGTAAAAAGGAAAATAAGATGGCATGTACACAACAATAACTAGTGTAATACTCATAACGGTCAATAAAAATGTTTCTTAAGTGTTTTGTATATTTTTAGGAAAATAATTCAAGGTCAAGATGTAATTTAGTTGTCTCTGACTTGGTAGTTAATTTGCATCAATTGGAATATTTCAAGTTGCGGCAAACTTCAACTTGATCATGGCATGCTGCGAATGATTTTATTTTCGAACCCACGATATGGTATCTATATAATTTCATGCATCATTCCTAGGGAATGCAACCAGCTTTTAGACACAGTTTCACACTTTTCAAAAACGTTTCACTAATCTGAAGAGCATTGGTAACGCGCTTCCGAAATTGAAGAATTGATACTAAGAGTACAAAATATTTTTCTGTCGTAATAAAGTTGAATAAATTACCTGCTACTTCGTTGCTCAACAAAACACGTTGCCGCATTTTAAACACTTTCCTTTAACGGTTACCAATAAACTGATAATATTCATTTCTAATGTAAAATCCTTTACTTGGTATGTTTAGTCCGTTAAATCATTCACGTTAGCTCTTCTTAGAAAATCAGCTTAATTGTAATTTACTTGTAATGAGGTATTTCTGAAATTTCATTTGAGCATAGCATTAAAATTACATTACTATTTTCCTTTGAGTATCTTTTATTGAATGAATTGCATTTTAGTCTTGGTGGAATCAGATACTGACCTGTTTAAAACACCGCCGGTAGACAGAAGATTTGTGTTATTTTAAGCCTTATTGTACCTTAGGCAAAGGTAGCGAATGGTATTTACATACGTCAACAATAAATTTTGATATAATTTAGTATCTCTGTGGACTATATAGCACTTCTAGAGTGAATATTCGTGTAGTCTACAAATTACAAAGGATGAAATTGTGTAGTAGCAAATATCGATATAAATAAATACATAAATAGCACCGTCTGTGTCTGTTTATATTTACGTTTTAACCAAGAGAGCAAAAATCTTGTAGTACAAAACTGCCTTTCTAATAAAATATTTAAAAATTGTAGTTGCCCGTTCGCCAATATTTGTTTTGTGGCGATTTCAAAATCTCTATTTTCAAATACTACACAAATTCAAATTCATTTTTATTTTGTATTTAAACGAAGATTTCGAAATTAGTTACATTTCCGTAATTCTAAGAAGAGCCTTGATATAAAGTGTCAAATTTTACTGTCCACAACTAAAACGAAAACATATCTTGTAGCACTACTGAAGGTAAATAACACATTTAAAAAAGGTAGTTGCTGTTATTACGTTGCATTGCAATTGTACAAAGATGATTTATGCACGTGTTGCTTATTTATATCTAATAATATGAAATAATGAAAAAGATTTAAAAGATAATAATTTTTTATGGAGTTAGGTAAGAAAAAGGACTTAGAGATAGATTATGTTATCAGCACACATCACACAGGTGCAGGAGACTAGGTACAATTCGCGAATACCTTTTTTCTATGATCGTGTCAAAATGACAACTTTTTGCACAGTTTCTAGTGTCAAAAGTAACGTTTGTAGCACTCTTAATATTAGTGCCCAAATTCGGTCTTTTTAGTACGTTGCCATTGGTGGCGTGTTTTAATATTATATTAAAACACGCTTTGCCGTAAATTTTAATGTCAACATAACCCAGAATATCTAACACAATTTGACGGCAAAAGTGTCACCGAACTAAGTTTTTATATTTCTGTTACGATCTTACGATCGTAGAAAAAATAGCGTATGATACTAGTGTATAAGTACGCCATTAAAGCACTAGCGACGTTAAAAGCACTCCGCTTTGCGTCGTGCTCTTAAACTAGTCGCACGTGCTTTAAAGGCGTACTTATACACTAGTATCATAATATACTATTATTAAATTTGTCTTAACAGGTTATTTTCCTGAAAATGGATTTTAACCCTACACCATATTCAGCAAGAGCACATTTTCAATTGAATACACGAAATTTAGCCAATTTACTTCTCTTTGCCGAAGCCCCTCCCCCTCCCCTCACCGCTCCAGAATGTTTAACCCTAAATTTATTTTCATTAAAATCGCGCGCCGCTGTAACAGACAACCGATGCATGTACGATGTGGCCACTTCAAAGATGACTTATCAAGTCCAAATTACCTCTTGAACTACAAATCTGTGTATAATGTGTAATTTTCAGATCTTCTATTTATTGTTATTGGTTTGATACTAGTTAACTTTAATTTTGGAAAAGTCTATTTAGTTTTACTATAAGCTCTTTGAGAATTAAAAAAGTGATATAGGTAAAGTAATGTAATAGTTAATTGCATGATTAAATTCCAGTATATTGATTGCTACAATTAGCAAATTTTAATGAATTCATTTAGTTTGCACACATGTTCTATTCTAACCTTCTATGTGATTATAAGTATGGCATTTCCCTAAGCTGCTGCAATATCCCCATTTAGATTAATCGGAGTGAGGCCCAACGACACGTTTTAATCATAAACCGATTCAACTTCCGCATTTTCTTCTTTAACCGCACGTAATAATCAGCGGAGACACAAAATTTATGTTTCAAGGGTGTTTTAATGAATTATTTCGCATAGTTTGAGAGGAGATATTACTTAAGGGCGCTTATTACAAACTCTCAGGGCCAATAAGTAAAATGAGGAAACCAGAAGCTTGAATTAATTTCAGGTTCACATTAAGCAAAATTCAATTAGTAGTTTGAGCCATTAATTTTAATTACATTTATGGTTATGTTACACCTGGTGTTGCACGTTGTAATTGATTTTTTATATAGTCAAGAAATTACTACTAATCAAGCAATGCCAATCAATGCCTGTATACGTTAAATAAAGTGCAAGCTTTCTAGGAGGAAAATATTTTTTCTTAGCAAATCGCTTACAATTTCGTTATTCCAAAAATCTGAATCCTGTAACTGAAACATTACGAACTCACCCTTTTTCAGCATGATACGTATTTATTATATTCCTTTGCTCACAAGTACACAATACACTACCGAACGGTACCGAAGTATACAATAAACTAGGTAACAAAAATTTACAGATTAGAGGAACTATGAGTACCTATATTAATCTCGAATAGATAATCTATAACCTTGAGTACGTTCTGAATCCTTGTGAAAATTAACCGGGCACACAAACACCGTCTGACACAACCACATCAGAAGTTGCGAAGACAACGCCACTTAGAAAATGATATGGAAATATTTCTAGCATTTAAAAAGCGATTAGAAATATCATTACGAATGCCTGGACGGCCGTTCGGGTTCGGAATGGAAGACGCACTTTATGGTAATTGAGAACGCCCACGTGTAATAAAGAAGAGGGGGCTAATAAAATGCAATTGCAAAAATGAGAACAGTCATGGAGAACTTGTATGGAAAGGTTAATATATTAATTTAGCATTGTCGGTAATATTTCCGTGTGTTCTAAATTCTAAATCGTTTGCACACGAGAACAAATATTTGTTCTCTTGGGCAGATTTAAGAATTAAATTATTATACCTTATTTACAGAGTACGTAGTTTATGACTTTTTGTTATTATATAAGTTAATTGCGAATGGTATTGAAAAAAGTTATTATTGTATCACTTACAAAATTAAGTTCACAAGAAATAATTCGATTTGTAAAAATACCCATATGATTAGAGTTATAGTTTCTGATTGCCAAACAAAGCAACTTTATTTAGGTGTTGTTCACCTCAATTTCTAATCTGCGTTAAAAGGGACAGCATAGTTTTGGAATAATCAAATTTATAGAAAATCAAGTTATAACATAATAAAATCACATTCTGGTTGCATCACCTTAAGCACCTTAAGGGTGTACACTGTATAGCATCCTATTCTGAAATTTACATATGAGTCAGTCGATCTCTGGTTAATCTAATTATTTGTGAATGATTTTCAAAATTTTACACATTTACGAGTAATACATGAGTCAGTCAATCTCTAATCACTTTTTATCTTCAGTTCTGTCTCAACTACAGAAATGCTTCTGACACATATCATATACATTATAGGACACATTAATTATGAGACTGACAATAGAGATAATAATTTGATTATAATTGTTCTCTGCAACATAATCGCAGATTGACGTTAACCCATCAGGTAGATAAAATTTCACAAGCATAATTACTAATGCTCGATAAGCTCTCAAACTAAAAGGAAGGGAAAATGATAGTACTTTTTTCTTGAGTTCTATTGCGTGAACCATGTGCTCAAAAAGTATATTTTTATCCGGTCATCTATTTTTAGCGGTTTAATTTCATATAAAATCATAATTGCTAGGAAACGCGATGAGATCAGTTTTATTGATTTTACCAAACCCAGCAGGCGTGGCGGTAAATGCCATCGCTAGCTAATGAGTATTAGGAATGCAATTAAGATAAAAAACCGTCTCTGCTGAAATTTACCTGTTTGAAATATTTAATTTAGGATTTTTTTGCTAAAATATGCTCCCTTTTTACTTCGTAGCTATAAAAACATCGCAACCTAAAGCTGTTCTGCAAAGAATATAATTGAAGTAATGAGACGACGGTAAAATTAATATTATGAAAACAAAGTAAACTACACGTTTTTGTTTTCAGTTGTTTTAACTAATCGTCTGAATATTAAATGTCAAGCTTCTTACATTTGTGTACCATTACGGGATTGTTATGCAATATTGGTAACGATAGCTTTATTATACTGAAAAAGAAAATCAGCTTTTTATAAATGTAGGCATAGAACAGTGTAGTTAAGTGAGAAATAATTACATTTATTTTGTGCGCTACAGTTTAAGAAAAACAAATGCTGGCAAAAAACTGACCTATGGTCAAATTAGAAGCTAATGGTGATGATTGTTAAATTGCAGAAAATAGCTTAACTACCACGTATATATCACACATGAGCAAAAAGAAAATTCATGAGGGTTGGCCGTGGAATTTTCAAGTCATGTGTATTATTACACCACAAAATATTACCTAAATGTCAACCTGTGCCAGGCACAGTGACACCAAGAGCATAACCTCACTTTACAAGTTCATATGGTTTTGTTATTTAAGTATTGTATTAAATAAAATAAAGATTTACAAACTCACAGTAACAATCAGCAGGTACATTTACAAGAGATGTTGAAACTAATTGCCTTCTTCTTGTAAGCACAAAAGAACTCGTCGTTTCATATTTTTATAACAGGAGGCGATTACAATGAAAAAATACGAGGTGGGGGTTAAGAATTACTACTACAAAATGGAAAGAACTGCACGAGGCAGCACCAGAGTTGGAATGCCTCTAATTTTCAACAGGAAAGCCTATATACTGGCCCACAGATCCCAACAAGACTTGCAGGACTTTTTTTATAACAAAAAAGGGTTTCAAAAAATTATTTACGTGTTGATGAAAGTTTCGACCTAAATTCAGATCATTTTAACGCTAAGTGAAACTATAATTACAAAAAAAAGTCAGACGGTGGTTAACAAATACACTTTTCTAGAAAGCCTACATAAACGAATCCAATTAAATGTACCTTTACGAACGATAGAGCAGTTGAACTAGGAAGTTGAAAAGTTTGTCCAAGAATAAAGATTAAAACCTATCTCGACATACGGGGTTCAACTATGGGGATGTGCTAGTAAGGCCAATAAATATAATTCAAACATTCCAAAACAAAGTTCTAAGAAATATTATAGATGCCCCATGGTATGTTCGGAATGACAACATATATAGAGATCTGAAGATGCCGACAGTAATAGAGAAAATAAAGGCATCTGCAACAAGACACGAGGAGAGACTTCATGGTCACATAAACCATGAAGTTCTACAAATTCTCGATAACACTAATATGGAGCGAAGGCTTAAAAGGGTTAAGCCTTTTGAACTAGTATAGTGTAACAATGAAACAGTTATAGCGTAATAATATTACAGTGAAAAGCAGAGTATAATGATACGTGAAAATAGAGTCAACGTTTTAGAAACTAAGTAAAAACCAATGGGACTTCTTAACAAATATTGTAACAAACCAAGCATAGATATATAAGTACTAGGTACGGCGTGCCGTTGCTATAGTTGGCCAAGACGTACCATCTATTTCTGTCACTCTCAGTGCGTGCATTACGTATAGCGCTATCCTTTAGAGAGGTACTTTGACTCGTAATTGAAAGAAATTATGATAAAATACATTTAACTCGTGTTACATGGTGCCAGAACTAGTCTTTTTGGTTTCAAAATGCTACAAAATGTAGGAAAAAAGTACCTAATCGTATAAATAAACACGAATTAGAAAATATAACCTCAACAGTCAACACATAACCTCACTCGATAAGATTGTGTGCAGATATCCACTTACTAGTCTTTGAGTTTTACCGTTGAAAATAATAGCAATCAAAACCATGTAAACAACATTTTGACTGGTAGGTCTAACAAGTTAAATGTTCAAGTAGCACCATTTTTCATGATAACTTTTTTAGGTGACCATGTCTAATCGTTTTAACTTGTCAGAGGCTGGTTGAAAGGAAATTAATGATCCTAATAAAAGAAGTTTGTGAACACTACTTTGCTCTGAAACTGAGTTTGTCCTTTACAAGATGCACCATTTTGAAGTATGGTAGAAAATGACCTTTTGTACTCCGAGAATGGTGTTCCAAGTGGCTGTTAGAGCTCAACGAACAAAAATGCAGAGTGTTGCACATGGGATACCACAACTCTAGCTACACGTATTTTCTGAACAATGTGTTTATAAAGGCGGTTTATTAACAAAGAGATCTTGGGGTCACCGTGTCGTCGGATTTTAAATGGGAGTACCACGTTGCTAAAACAATCAAGAAAGTAAATATCGTGTCGTAGCTAGTTTCGATCGTTTTTAAAAACATGTCTCCTCAACTTTTAGCGAAAACTTAAATTCGGCCCATTTTGGAGTATGCGTCCTGCCTTTGGAAGCCTAACCTGGCTAAAGACATTCATGCTTTGAACTCACCCAGAGACGTATCACCAAGTTATCGCCAACTATTTGAAAACTGCCATATGAACAGAGGCTGCAGGTAGAGGGGCTATCATCGATTTCTAAAAGATATTAAGACGTAACCTAATAAGAGAAATATAAAATCCTCCATGGTTACTACACTGTAGTCATTGAAGGGTTTGTTACCAGTGAGAATGTGCAGTTGCGTGGCCATGAATCCAAGCTAGTGCGCGAAAGGTTTAATAAAATGTGTCGGCAGTTCTGTTTATTCAACAGAATTTTTGGTGATTGGCACGCTCTTCTCGAATCAGTTGTCTGTGCGCATTCAGTAAACGCCTTGGACAAATGGAGTGGTTAATTTAAGTTAAGTTAATAGCTGTAGTTGTATAATTTCATTCTGTAAAATTTTCAAGTTTGCAAGTGTTGCAAGTAGAATTTTTTATTTTGTTATTTACTGCATTATTATGTGCCTTCAATTTTAATTTTTAAGTGTAATATTTTATTAGCTCTAGTTTTTGATTGATATGTTTTATCGGCTCAGCCGTCTAACATTATAAATAAATAAATAAAAAGGAAGCAGAACTTTGATGCATGCAACAACGGGGAAAATGCAGAATCCGAGGGCAATATCCCTGCTATTGTTAACATTAATAATTATTTAATGTTTCTCTACTAACCATAACCAAAATTATAAGGAAAAGAGTTAGCAGTGTAATTGGTCTCGGATTCTGCATTTTAGCCCAAAACAGTTGGTTATTAAATAAATAGCCGTGTTTATTTGATTGTGCATTATGCAAAAGGCCCATTTTCAGAAAAAATAGTAGGCATCTAGTATTTTTAATTTTTATATGCCTTGCAAGAATTTGTTTGATGGAGTATTGTACTCGAGCCACCCGTGATTTAGTCTAAGCCAAAATTTAAAATTGGTAATTTATTAATATTTATATCCCTAATGGCATTAGGAATGATTATCAAAAAAATTCCCTACCCAAGTAGTGATGCACATAGCCGGAGTCTCAAAAAATACCCTTGAGACTGGTAGTAGCACTGGTTTTTGGCTATTAACTACAAAAGGGTGCATCGGAGAAGAAAATTGAATAGGGATGAAAATATTGGAAATACAAGTTTCAATAAGGTCTGTCATGTGTAATCTGCAGCAAGAGTGGAAATAAGTTTGAGCGTACAGCACAAAATGTGCTCGCTTGTTTAGTTTCTGGTCAATATCGCAAAAACAGGAGTTTTTGATAAAAATGGATAGAAGTAAATTTGTAGAGCACATTTCTTTGCAAGAATGATAGATAAAATTTTTGTTGCACCAATTTTGAAAGTGGTACTTAAATTTTTTGGAAAATACAGTTAAATTTACTGGTACCTATCTCTTTTCCACACCACCCATGAGGTAGAGATTTTGGTGCGTTTTTTTTTATAGTGGTGCCCCTGTAGGCAAAAATCCACTTATTTGTTGAAAAAATATCACTTGGAATCAAAATTAACTTTGCTATTTGAAATTATAGTTAATGTTACCATCATTTAGAAATTTTTTCATTTCTACGTTTAAATAGGTTAAAGAATATGAGAATAAATCTTCTGCTTCTAATAATGTACAGTCCTCAATATCATTCTTTTCATCACTAAGAACTTCGAGATCAATCACATTTCTTCCTGCACCCCATTTTACAAGAACGCGCAACCAAATTTATATGGCTTGCTGGAGCTTGTACCTCAGTTGCGTGGTAACGAACAGTTACTATTTTTTTCCAACCCCCACACATCTGCATGAACTGCTGTTATTTCCCACATTCGAATTTGATGAAAAACATGACGAGAATGTGGACGAACAGCTGAAGAAGCAAAAGGAAACATTAACCTCAACTTTACAGTTCATAATTCATTCAGAAGTTAGGTGCTTTGAAAAACTGTAGGGAATCAATCCTTTTGAAGCTTGGATAGGGAACTTTTTTGATATTCATTCCTTTCCTAATGCTATGAGGGATATGAATATCAATAAAAAAACTCAAATAATTTTTTAAAGGTTTGAATTAAACAAACTATCTACTTAACACCGGTGAAAAGATACGTCTTCGCTTGAAGAATTAGAAGAAATAGAACAAATTATGCATGTTCTCATTGCTAAAGTCAATTTTCGAAGAATAAACTGAAATTGAATGACACTTCTGACGTTTCATTTCAAAACTTCAAAATTAAGGGTACGAAACATCGTACGAAATACGTCTAGAGGAGAGAGAAATAAAGTGATACAGGTTAGAATGAAATGGGGGAAGGTACCGAACTCCGTGATATGTTATTTTAAGATTCGACGTACGTTTACATGTAGTGAACGTATCCTGTACTAATATATCCATGAAACCAAGCCACTACCAGTGCCACCTACTGCAGTAAGCACAACACGCCAAACTACAAGAAGGTCCGCGTTCCACTTTAGTGCGGCAATCACAATTGAGGTGGCGTTGTCGGGTGTTTGTCGCCGTTAAAACTAAGACAATTCGTGCATATAAGCAGCGGACATTAAACGTCACGGCAATAGTGCGACAATCACAAACGAGATGGCGTTAGCAGTAATTTATCCCCGTTTAACTTAGCATACTTATTACATATAAGCTGCAGGCATGGCACATCACGGCAATCCAAATCCTTGTATTATTATACCTCGGATTGCCCCTGCCCTGTGTGCTTTGCCGTGTAACTTATCTGCATCTTGTCCTAAGATAAGTGTAGTTGCTCGTCAATTTGGTCATACTTTGCATTTTGTGTGTGTAATTATCTAAGGAGAATAAAAGTGTGTAACCTTGATTTTGTACTTTATTTCACTGGATTCGACACCACCCTCACATACTGGCGCCCAAACTAGTGGCCTGGAACAGCCTGAGCTAAGAAGACATCGGGAGGTGACCGTATCGCACAGATCCTGAATCTCGCAGTATTTTTTTTTTGAACATTTGCAAGTGCATCGAACCGGTAGCGTTTTACAGACATTAGTCAGCGGTTTCAAACGCGAAAGTGTTTTTTCAAGACTACAGTGTTTCGTCGAACCAACCGAGTTTTGAACGGAAAGTTACTTGTAAGTGCTCAGCCAGTTCGTGCAAGTGAAAAAAAAAACTTGGTTTTTCAAAACGCGATCTACTCATTGTACGCGCACACGCGAGTTACCTTTGCTCTACAGACGATCAATAATTTCGCATCAGAACGCCGCGATAACAAGAAGCCGAGCGCAGAAGATGGCCGAAAAAGAACATGAAATGTCCAACCCCCAGCAACAAGTAGAAGAACCGTCCTCAGCAGCGTCCGGCAATCAAACCATTCAACTTACGATGGACCAGTTGCGGATGATATTGGATGGACTACGGTCTGGTCCTGCTCAACAGCAGCCTCAAGGATCGTTCACCAGATGCACCGCTCGTTTCTCGGGATGCACTAACGTCCGGACATTCATTGACACGATCCAAATCTACAAGGAATGCGAGAACATCCCGGATGCTCATGCCATCAAGGGACTGCAACTCCTCCTGGAAGGACCTGCCGCAACATGGTGGAACGGTGTCCGAAACACAGTGACCTCATGGAAAGAAGCGACGGAACTCCTACAGAGTACATATGGACCCATGCGTCCTAATCACTCAATATTAAGAGAGATCTTCCGTAGTGAACAGCAAGACGACCAAGCCACGGAACTCTTCATCTCGGAGAAGCGAGCCTTAATCGCTGGTCTTTCTCCCGCGGCTATGCCCAATGAAGAGCTGCAGCTCGACATAGTATATGGGCTAATTCACCAGAAGATCCGTCAGGCTATTCCAAGGACGTCATTCACCAGTTTCAACGAGTTCCTGGAACAAATAAGGAAGACAGAAGATTTGGCAAAGCCGGCATATCGTTGCAAGGGACAACGAAACCGCACCGTCCAAGGAACCCAGATGTGGGTACTGCAAGTGCAACGGCCACACCCGCGAGGAGTGCCGCAGACGTAAACGGGACGAGAAACCTCAGCCCAAAGAAGCACCAAAAACTCCTGGCGTAAGCTCCAAACCGCCTTCCCTCGCTTGTTATGGGTGCGGTGAGCCAGGATTCATTAAAAGCAATTGCCCTAAGTGCAACAAAAGTAGCAACGAAATGGGATTGTTCTTGGCTGACGCTAAACCAATTTCCAAGCCCGCGGAACGCCCCATAATCAAGATCCAAGTATTTGACGCCACAGGAGGCGCCTATGTGGACACCGGTGCGAAACAAAGCATCGCTGGCACTGTGCTGTACCAGCTGCTCCAAGAACAGGGAGTCACGTTCAATCCCCTCATGGTCGAGCTCACGTTGGCAGATGGACAACGAAGGTTGCAAGAGACGTTGGTCGCCAAAGTACCGATTCGAATAAACAATCGCATTGTCCCCACTCGACTCACGGTGCTACCTGGTGCAAATACCAAGACCTTGCTAGGTGTAGATTTCCTACGAGATGCTGGCATGGTCCTCAATCTTGCCAAAGGAACCTGGCACTTTCACGACCAGCCAAACCAAGTTTATAGCTTTCGTCCGGAGCCGATCACCAGCTACAATGGAAATGTCGCTAAATCTACTGATGTCAGAAACACCATAGAAAAGCACCTTTGTCTCCTGTTTGGAACCGAGCACGACGACGTGCAAACTACGGGAAACCCATACGACATCTTCGCCAGTAGTGCATCGCAATTATACACACCGCTGGAGGATGCCCCACCACTTTCAAAGGAATTCATCTTTTCGCATTCACCGCGAAGAAGCATTCCAGGTCTTGACATCGCAATGATTCACACCGACCAGTGCACTCAACGCGATGACAAAAAAACAACGTTCACCCCATCACAGAGGCAGGCTTTAAACCAAATTCTAGTCAACAACGAAGCCAGCTTCCAACCAGGGGGAGAGCCAACCCCATATGCAGAGCACCACATCGACACCGGGGCCCAACCACCGATTGCAGTTCCGCCAAAAGGATTTATAGAAGACACAAGGAGCAACGTTGCAAAAGGTACAACATCTAAGTTCGACCCCAAACGAGATGGACCATATGTCGTCATTCAGCAACGTTCACCTTCCAGCAACGAAGTCGCCAGCTTTGGACAAACCATGGCAGAAGCTGTATATCACACGTCAGCGCACAGCCCACACCATGGGACACAGGATCATATACCTCAGAACCTCATACGGAAGCGATACCGTCCAAGAAAGAACCAACCAACCCAGCACCTGGATCCTCTGTCGGGACGCCTAAAGGGTCCAGAGGGGGAGGATGTAACAAACCAAGCCACTACCAGTGCCACCTACTGCAGTAAGCACAACACGCCAAACTACAAGAAGGTCCGCGTTCCACTTTAGTGCGGCAATCACAATTGAGGTGGCGTTGTCGGGTGTTTGTCGCCGTTAAAACTAAGACAATTCGTGCATATAAGCAGCGGACATTAAACGTCACGGCAATAGTGCGACAATCACAAACGAGATGGCGTTAGCAGTAATTTATCCCCGTTTAACTTAGCATACTTATTACATATAAGCTGCAGGCATGGCACATCACGGCAATCCAAATCCTTGTATTATTATACCTCGGATTGCCCTGTGTGCTTTGCCGTGTAACTTATCTGCATCTTGTCCTAAGATAAGTGTAGTTGCTCGTCAATTTGGTCATACTTTGCATTTTGTGTGTGTAATTATCTAAGGAGAATAAAAGTGTGTAACCTTGATTTTGTACTTTATTTCACTGGATTCGACACCACCCTCACAATATGTAATTAGGGTGATAAGGCCAGAATTAAACTCTTGGTTAGTCGACTACGGCTAGTGTTCGTATGATTTCAATAAACAAAAATCGACGACTTTTTGTAATAAGTTTGGCGTTACTGCATTACATGCTATTACGATTTTTTCTTGTAGCTCTTGAAGAGTGTGAACAGGGATAAATATTGCATTTTTCAGGAGCGGCAACAAGAAGTAGTCTAAAGAAGTAAGATCGCACGATCTCAGTGCCCAAAGGTCTTGTGATACTAATTTCTCCGAAGAATTGCCTTAGATATTCCAGGGTAGTTCGAGCTACATGAGGCCTTGCATTATTTTGCTGAAAATATTCCTCCTCATATACTCATCATCATGAAATTGGTTTATAGAATGTTGTTTTGATATCGTTCAGCGTTTATCATTCCCTCAAAGAATGTAGGACTGGTAATCCTCCCTCCTGAGCAAGTTACCGAAACACCTATTTTAGGGGAATGTAAAGAGGCTTCATTAATGAAGTTTAGGTTGTCAGTGCTCCACCTACGCATTACTTGAGAATACCTGTTCAAGTAAAACCAAGATTCATTGGTAGAAATGTCAAATCCAAAACATTATTATTATTATTATTATTCAAGTGTTCAAGAAACCATCAGTTACAATAAAGAACTCTGCTATTGTATTCTGCAGGTAACAGCTCTTGATACGTTTGAAGTCTGTACGGGTGCACTCGTAAATCTTGTTTTAGAATAGCATTGTAAGTACTACAACTAAGATCAATTTTTTGAGCAAGTCTTTGTATCAATATCGATGTCGTTGATGCAAGAGTGTGTGAATTCTATCTTCGTTAATTTGTTGATCTGTTCTAATAGATAGTCTGCTAGCCTTGGGTTTATATGATATACTAACCGTCTCTTTGAAAGTTCCACTTCATGAAAACACTCGTTATCTAATGTTACAACATCTGGAAAATTTTCCGTAAATTCGTTTAAGCAAGCACGTGCTGAATAAACCCAATCATCATTGTTCAACCATTGGCCATTTCTAAAAAGTGTGGTGTTCTTGTAATAATATTTTCAAATAAGTACAATTAATTAACATCAGCTGTCACTGTGGCAGTTGCCATTTTGTGCTATTATAATAAACATACCTACAATAACTTGAAAGTTCCACGGCCAACCCTCATGAATGTTCTTTTTGCCCATACTATACATTATTCAACAGTAATATCCCAAGTGCATTAAAACAGCCGATTAAATTTTAAAGTTTAATGTTTTGCTAAGAAATTTGTCATGTAAATTTGTTGCTCCAGAAAAATTCCGAAAGCCGAGCACTAGGGATTTTGTGCCTGAAAATTTGCGAGATATATTTCTTCAAAGCAAAACAATTACACAAAAAATCGTAAGATTTATTCAGGGTAGTTTACATGCACGCGGGATATTTGGCATGATTATTTCCTGATCAAATAAAAAAAATTCAATTGCGGAAACACCTTTGATAATGATGTTAAAATTATCGAGAAGCGATTATTTGAATATTTATCATTATTAAACTGAGCGAAATCATGCTGATTATGCATTGTTATGGGTATGAAGGAAATAATCACATTTAAACTGAAAAAAGAAGTTTATTTTTCCAATTTGGAAAAGGTAGATTGAAAATTGTGCAAATTATCAATTATATACTAACCGAAATTATTAAAATGTATTTACTACTCCAACCTAGTCAAAATAAGTGTTTTTAAAAACAAAAATGTTTTCCAACAAGCGCTTGAGTCGTAAATAATGATATAGCGTCAGCTTAAATTCCTTAGTAAAATAAATAGTAATTTATTATACAAGACGATAAAGTTTAATTTTATCCACGAGTGAATCGTTTAACGTCGAGACGAAGTCGTGTATAATACACTATTTTTTTCTATAGGAAGAACTTTAACAATTTCAAAAGAAAATAAGGACAGTCAATCGCATTTAAAAATGTCAGTAGCTAGATTGGGTTACTACGATAATACCAATCTGTCATATTTAATTTAAACAAAATTAAATTACTTTATCTATCCTTGATGTTAAAGTGCTACTTTTTCTACCCTTGCTCTTAAAGTAAAACTTTTGTTTTGAGTTGATAAAAGCACACTTTAACATGTGCCATAGAAAAAAATTATTTATTTTCAAAATACATTTCACCTTACGTAACTCCCTTAAGGCTGGCGTTTGGCTTATGTTGAAATAATAGGGACAGATTGATACATAGGAATCACGTATTGTCGATTCACACGCGTCGTATGAAGTTAAACAAGGCTTCATTTCAAAGACAAATGTTGGCAGATCGGCGTAAACTATTTTATAAATGGTAACAGATTCGCTTGCGCTGTAAAATTGTATTCAAAATATCGACGCTTTTGTAGGCATTTTTCATTTGTATTTCTGTCATCCAACAGTAAAATTTACTTGTGAAAAATAGAAAACAGAAACTGTAAAACAGCTTACAGAAATATACGATTTTTGATCTTTCATTTAAGACCTCAGTGAACTATTTCTGACGTTTAATTATTGATAGTACGTGATTCCTAAATAAATTGAAGCTGTTGTCACTTAGGACGAATATTACAACGCCAAATGTCGGTTATCGGTGCTGTTTTTGCAGACACCTGATAAATTTCCACATAAATAGCGTATAAATAGTTTAGGCATTGTACGACAGATGTCGTATTGTCGTTACAAAGCCATATACAAAACCAAGATTGTGAACATGGCACGAAGTGCGTTAAATTTAGGACGTGGATATAGTCCCGTACGTGGGACCCGAAAATAAAATTTAAAGTCCCGCACGGGCGGAGTTAAAATCACGCGTTTGCCCGTTTGTCCTATGGTACGGGATTGCTAATTATTCGTTAGAATCCCGACATACTTTCATATACTTTTGCACTATAATTTCTAAAATGTTATTAGGTAGAGACGTAGGTAAATGAATATTTTAAGTTATTTAATAAAAACCGATTGCAAAACCGATAATAATTTAATAGAAAGCTACTAGATAGAATGAGCAACAAAATATATGTTTTTCTTTTTACCTATATATTAATAAGAATTTTACACTAACAAATGCCTATAATAAATCAGTATTGTGTGATCTTCCATAAAATACAAGATACAGTATTGATTTGCAGTAATTTTGGAGGCTCTTTAATTTTTCCTTTCTTTCTTTCTTGGTAAACCAATAGCTGTTAGCGATCTTCCTCTAGGTCTACCTCGAGATTTTATTGCTTCCTAAAAATATGTGATTACTAAAATCTAAGAAATGTCCGTAAAAGTAAATGCTTATAACATACCGGCAAACAAATGTTATGTAAACATGATCCATCATCAACAATTTCTGAATAATTCATATCACAAACGATTTCTTCTTTTGTCTCTACAGAATGGGATTAATCGAATTATAGAATATTGTTAACATTTTCTTCGCTCATAATGTCTACCAAATTTTTGGTGCTTTGGCAATCATGTTCTACTACTAGTAGATTATTATTACTGTAATAATCGTGTTCTACAAATCCTTCGTTCAATACCAAATTATTGGTGTTTTGGCAATTACTATATACGTCGTTTTGAAAATTAATAATTTCAATTTTCTCGTGAATGCAAAGTATTTTATAACATAATACTTTAACGTTGAGTTTGCGATACTGTATAACTTGGGGCAGTGATTTTTAGCATTGTCAAGAGTTTTGCAATTTAGTTTCGAAAATTGTACTTTATTCTGTTTTTCATGTAACATTATGGCTTCATTTAATTCTTCATAACTGTTAAAGGCATCGTTTATCTTTAATTCATATGAAGTTGCCATTATCAATCAATAACGTTAATCGCAGACGACAATATTAATTAATATACATCGATGAACAGAACAGCTGACCGACACACTATAAGAACGAGGAACGGATAAGAGTACAAGAGGAAAGACCGCGCAAACGTGTGATAAAACTTCGCCCGTGTGGGACTTTAAATTTTATTTTCAGGTCCCACGTACGGAACTATATCCACGTTTTGCAATGCAATGGGAAATGCGAAATTTACAATACGGTAAATCGTGAATACAAGTGACAGTAAATGATTATTATTAGAGCTCGGATTCATAGCTGTTTTGCTATACGTAATAATTAATAGCTGAACAGAAATGTTTAGAACGAAATATGAATTATGAAGAAAACAATTGTTGAAGAATATTTATTTTTAGGTTGAAAAAGAATGTTTTTCCGCAACCGTCTTGAAAGTCATTACTACTAAAATCTGTCATTAAAGTAGACGTTTCTCTTACTTTTACAACAGTTATATTATAGAGTTGTTGGGAACCAATTTGCTTTACATTGTCACAAACTCACAGTCTCTTATAAAAATATTATACAGTGTGGTACAAAAGTCTGGAACACCTGAAATATCTTGCAAAATCCTGTTTTGTGGTAAAACCGCTTGAAGGGGTCAAAAAGCATTGTAAATTTTCTATCTTTTGAAATACTCTAGAACTATATACAGTGGCGTACACCAGCAGGGTTAATTGGAGCATTTTTTTTAAATGATAACCCCAATATTTTGTTCGAGGAAGTGGAAGAGCACATCGTTTTGAGTATTGTAGTATAAAAGTTTTATGAAGTTGCATAAAGAAATTTTCGAGAAAAATGCAAATAAAGCAAGATGTTTCAGGTGTTCCAGACTTTTTTACCACACTGTATAGTCGTACAATATGCAGCCTTATGGAAACGATAATGAAGATTATTAAACATAAAAAAAAATTGTAACCTGACTTGTTCAGCTGCTGTACGCGGTAATCGTTACTTTTGATTGTTTAGTTACAAAACCGTTGTTTTAAATAACTAAAATATTTTATAATATTAATTTTAATCAAAATTACTATTTATTTCTAACTTTGATACGAACCTGTCGCTGGATGCGCGCCTCTAAAAAGCATTATTTTATAGATGTTTTATAAGGATCACCTAAATAGTTTAATTATCACGTTCAACACAAAACTGTTGAATGTAGATATGCAATGTATAAATAAAACAATTTTAAAAATAATTTGTTTGGTAGTATCTTGTAATGCTTAAATAATCTATTATAAAGTGGTAATCTCATTTCCAATGTGTTAATATTTGAATAATAATTTACTGTTGAACTAATTTCAGTGACTATTTCCCGCATCTCCTATTATCCAATCAAACGCCATAATTTTCCAAAATTCAACCAATCACGTGTTTTTATAGTGGCAAAAAATCAAAATTTTTCCTTGAAATTTTATCAGTTTCTTTTACCACTTGTATCCATGGAAACCACCAAATATGTTGTTTTAAGCAATGTGGCATTTGAAAAACGTCATTAAACTGTCATTGTGAATATATAGTATAAATGTCATATTCATTGTATACTGATACAAAATTAACCCATATTTGGGAAATACTCCACGAAATGTGTTTCGGGCTCATGATTTTGCTCGGAACACGTTTTACTCAAGATTTGTTGTTTTTTGGCAATGCCCTCAACAAAATAACTTTGACAAATTCCCTCATCTATAAAGTTAGTTTGTCTTGTGACATTGCCAAAACAAGAAACTTTCGCAAAACATTTTCACCGGCAAAATCATTTGCCTTTAATACATTATTACTGATAAAAATTCAGTCATTAAAATAAGTACATTTTGGCTTAAATATCATGAATCTGGGAAGTATATAGCTGGTTGAAGAAGAAAAATTATAACCCTGTATAGTGTATATGCTAGGATACTTGTCTCTCGCTCAGGAGACCCGTGTTCATTTCCGCTACCGAAAACTTTTTTAAAAATTGAATTGTAGTTTATATCTTCACGTACATTACAAATAATAATGTAACAGATTAGTTTTTTACGTAATACGTATGTACTTTCTTGCTTAATTTACTACTAATGTACTTATTAAATGTTGTATTCATATATTATAGCATATATCCATTTCCACCACTTGGGGGGGGTGGAATTTTAGAAATCCTCCCATTTTATTCTATGAAATATTTAGAATTCGTGAAAACACAGTTTACCCCATTTCACCCCTTAGGGGTAAAATTTCGAAAAATTATTTCAGTCAGTCTTATACTGAAATGAACCCAGAGCGAAAAATATCATTCTAACCCCCTACCCCTTTTCGGTTTTCCGTTTGTACCGCTTTAGTGGTGAAATTTAAAAAAACTTTAAAACCCCTTTCTAAAGATTTAAAAAACACATCTATATACCAAAAAAGAATGCGCTAACTTAACAATCACAATAGATACAAGGAGTTCTATACTTCACTCCGAATGCAGATTCGAACTTTAAGGGTTGATTAGGGTAAAATCCCGAAATGAGTTTTTAGACATTTGCATTGGATGCTTATGCAAGCAAACACCAAGTCGATATTTTACCGGGTCTAAGAGATATTGACGGATTCGTGAAAACACAGTTTACCCCTTTTCATCTCTTTAAGAGTAATTTTTTCAAAAAATAATTCAAAATGTTAATTACTTCGTTACATTTTTTATTATTTACCGACAATTAGTATTTTTTAGAAATGTAAATTGGATAAAGAAAAATCTCATTTGGACAACTATAAGAAAACATTTACAGGATTTTTGTAACAGTAATTCATTAACAGGGCTAGATTAGAGTTTCTAGAAGCCATTTAAATAGCTATCAATTAGAATTGAAAAATATTTCTCCTAAAAAGCGCCTTGCATAAAAACGGAAAAATTCTGCAAACATACTACTTTTCGGTAAATGATAAAAAATCTAAAGAAGAAATAAATCTTTAGTCTTCACATAAAAATTTTTGATTTTAATATTAAGTCTTGGTATGTGAAATTTTGAAAAATATTAAAAAATTTCAAAAATTAATAATTAGCTAAAGTTATAAAAAATAGGAGTTTTCTGGCCTGGAATTGTTTAGTTACCTAAAACTAACACACTCTAAAAAAATCTGATTGAAATCTTACTTAGTTTCCTAAAAATAGCACTTTTTGGATTTTGACAATTTCGGAAAACTCCATTTTCTAAATAAGTAAAAATCACTCGGTATATATGATAGGGGCTAAATAGGTTTTTAGACAAGCACAAATTATTGACGTAAAAAGTTGTTTTGAAAAATCAAAATAATTTTTTTCCCATATTAGGCCGACTTTTTGGCGGTCACTGTACATAATAGATTCAGAATTTGGCAGAATCACTTGGTTCCTGTTTATTTTAACTAAATTTCACAGATTTCTTTGTTATAGTGACTGAAAGGCCAAGAAGCATAAAGCACCGGATTCAAGGTAAAATGAGGTTTCGATAATACACACATACAAAGGCCATGAAGCTTATTTTACTTAAAATCACAGAATAATCTTAAAATTATCTGCACCGGCAAAAACATCTGTCCGTGTTTTTGGCCCACACCTGCTGAGCACACCTGCTCAGCAGAGAAACAAACCCTTGCATAAGTTGAATAGCGAGGTAGAAATTATACGGTGGAAAATTCGAGTGCGTCTATATTAATACAGATACCAGCACCACACAACAGGATAAAGAAAGAGGGAAGATTGGTGAATTTTCTTCGTTTCAATCCCCAGCCTTAAATAACAAATTTAAGCGCAATTGTATTTTAACGGAAAGCAGAATGTCTCGTACTTATCAGCATACGTGTAAATATAAATAAACTTTAAAAAATATTTATCAGTATTTGTAAAGCTTAATTACCGCCCAATACCGTTAAAATAATAAAGATAATTGATTGGGATTTAAGAGTCATGTAATTAGTTAGTATATTTCCTAATTTATGAATGCAACTATAAGTTGCTTAAAAATCAATTTTGACATTTACATATAAACAGAGTTGTATTCATAAATTAGGAGCTCTGTTTTTAGTGTCAGTGCCTTTTCGATAACGACAGTTTTGGGACACACGTTATAAAAAGCTCAAATACTAAATGTTATATCGTGTGTTTAAAAAAAACTCATTCACAGCATGCCATGATCAATTTGCAGTTTTCCATAACTTGATAGATACCCATTGAAGCAAATGAACTACCATCTAGAACTATTTTCCTAAAAAGATACAAAACACTAAATAAAAATAACTTTTTTCTTCACACGGCAGTAAAATGTGGCATTATACTGCTTAATTGATGATGCTAAACTGTCACTTTATTGCCATGCGGCAGATAATATTATCTGCCGCTGACGAGATTGAGTAATTTTCTTCGGATTTTCTTATAAACGTTTGAAGAAAAAATGCTATATGTTATTCGGAGCAAAAGTAATAAAAGTATCTTTATGTGGCGTGGCTGGACGGTTTATCTGCCGAGCTTGCGTCCAGCCACGCCACATAAAATATCACTTTTGCTTCTAATAACATAATATATTATTATTGACTGTTATGGTTAATACACTCGTTGTTGTTGTGTAAATGCCATCTAATTTTCCTTTTTGTTTAATACAAGTAAACCTAATGTAGTGTAAACTTTTGCCTGTCACAGTGACAGATGTTTTCATAAACAAAACGCAATCTGACATTCATCTACAGACTTAAGACATGACTAGATTTTCTATCTTTCAAGGTCCAAGGCCTACCCTAAATTAGTTTTTTTGGAACATACGATACATCCTCTATATAATAAAGGAGAACGATCCAGACGTGTGTGTCCGTCACGAAAATTGCAGACGCGATGTCCCTGATTGAGTGAATGCGGGTTACGGTAGCGGCGGCATTTCGCGAGTTGTGTTTTCTGAGATTGTGTAACAAGTGTGTAACAGAACGGAATGGGCCAACGTAATAGGCCTAAAAATGATGGTAAATTGAATAGGATAGACCGGGCAATAGCGCGCGCAGTCCCGTTTATTCAATTTATAAATTTAAAGAGAAAAACCATTAGTTATTCCCATTTAATCTTATTTTCCGTTGTAACAATTTAGTAATGCCTCTTTATACAGGGTGTATCTAAAAGGTACGTCACGACTATGAACATAATATGTCCTTAACAAAACGGTTACTGAGTTACAAGGTGTCAAAATTTATTTTTCTTTTAGTGGTATTGATTTTTTCTGATCAGGCTGGAGGTAAGTTAATAACAGTTTCAGTGTAGAGTATTACTCAAGACTAGGTACCTCTCACTATTACCTGTATTTCCGAATGAGAATTTTTTTTTATAACTTTGATATTTCGTTGTTGATGTACCTTTTAGTTCTGTTTGTTGCAATTCAGTAGATTTGTAAATTCTAAATTGCAGAAATACTGCTAATCCAATAAAAAGTTTGCAAGAGTAGTTTTTTATGCAAAATTAATTATAGATTAAAAAATCTAATCAGAAAGCTTGAAAAAGGAGGCACATTGTTCGGTTTCTACGCCACTGGAATGTCATATTGAAATATGAGCATATCTTCGGCAAACTTTGTCGGGTTAGTCTCACTCTTCAAGGTTTTTGAAGATGACAGCTTAGCATTCGAAATATGTATTTAGCTGTTGTTAAATATTTGTGTGGTTAGGGGTTTTCAATGAATTAACCCTGTATCTCGGCAACCCTTTGTTTAAGGACATATGTTTATACAGACTGTTTGTCTTATTTTTACATGTACTACACGCACACAAAGCAGTGGCCTACCTTTTAGATACACCCTGTATAGTACAATTTCATCACATCCAGAATGTGCAGTTATAAAGTGTTTAAATTACATAATCGATATACTTCTTCCAGTCTTGCCAACTACGCCTAGACAATTAAATGTGAGAACTACATTCCCATGTTCGAAATTATGTAAGAACGAATCCGCTTGCGAAAAGAAAAAAATTCGCAGACGTCCTGGCGACAATGTAAAGGTTGCAGACGCGAATTTAGGAAAGACGTGATTTCCTTAAAAATTCAATACTCATACTGTGCATGTGAAAGTAAAAGTCTGATTTAACCTTTGTTGATCTTTAGAATACACTGCAATAAGAGAAAATAAATCAACTATTGGCAACTGATGCAAAAACGTTAATAGCGGATTTAATGTGATAGTTGATTATAAGGAGGAATTACGTTACCGGAAGAGTTTAAAGCATAATTTCTAAAAGGAGCACTTATTGTAATTATAAAAATGTCAGTAGTTAATTTTTAACAGTAAATTTGTTATGATATTTGCTCTAAAAAGTGAACTATAGTTAAAATAATATTAAATGTAAATACTCTGATGGGATTTTAGAAATTTGTATCAAACTATGAAGCGCAGAAAATTAAAAAATATATATATATTTGTATTTGAAGTTAATCAGTCATCATTTTGATTTGTGACCTAGGAATTTATACCTAAAGAAATAATCAAGATGTGAAAATACAATAATTTTAAATGGACACAAAGCTTACCAGACGTATTTTCCGAACAGGAAGAACAGTGATCTTTAGAAATGTTGAACTTTTGGGAACAGGAACTCAAAGCTAATCCAAGAGAGATTTTAAGCAGCATCAAAAATTGCAATATTTCTCTGTATAAATAATTTGTACATGCGACCTTGCAGATTGCTGCATTATTCATTGTGGGAATGTGTATGCATGCATAGCTGAATTTCATTCAAGCCTTTCTAACACCATCCAATGCGCTCAAGAATGTGATTCTTCGACGAGATTTCGTAATGGTAATGAATAAAATGACCTATGTAGATCATCATATAATGGCGCGCAGTAATTAATTTTCTAATTAAAAGAACTGAGGCTTAATTAGCCATATCCGTATGAAATCATGATTGGATTGGTCGTTCTTGTACAAAAACTCAAGGAAATCATTTAGTGTGGCCCTTAAGTAGAAGAGATTAAGTCATTTATTATATGTGATAATTTAAGTTGACATTGTATTAGCCAAATTGAAGCAATTGAAAGTGCAACTTCGAAGACTTAGACGTTTGTTATAAACCTATGGTATGTTCTTAGTTTTTATATAACTCGAAAAGTAAACAAGCAAAGCCGCACGAACAAAAATAAGTTAACGGGGTTTCCAAGGTAATCGAGCTATGCTCTTTGGCGTAAATTCAAACACCAGGTAATCTGTATCTAAGAATACTACTTGAAAATCCCAATGATATTTAAAAATAGGAAATGGCACTGTGTTTCTTGTAGTAGGAGGAAATTCTCAGACACTTGTTGTATTGCTAAAATTACCTTAATGCAAGTTTATACCATGCCCTTAATAATACGTCGCATGCTTTGCATTGATTTTAATCGAATCAATATGATATTTAATTGTAAAGCAGTATCACACATTGATAATTATGAAAAAGTCTACTAAAACCTTTTTTGGGTTTTAGTTTTGTTTGTATTATTTATCGATTTTATAAAATGTTCGTTCAAATAAGCAATTTTTAGTAATAGAAATGATTAATGAAGCGCAAAATGTGAACAAGATACGACAAAAGCATAATTTTAGAGGCGAATTACAAACCTGGATAGCGATTAATCGGCTCTGCTCGAACGTAGTGTTTTTTTCGCAGTCGAAAAGTAAATACTCTCTTCTTGATTTATTCGCCGACGTTTTCTTCGAAAACGGCCAACCTTCTATTTTTACCGCAATAAAAATGTAGGCCCTCACTAGGATGCAGTCAACATTTCCACGGATTGATTTCTTGTTGCGCCTAGATCGAACTAACTTCAATCTCATTCATTTGATTCTTATATGGAATGTATGCGAAAAAACAACGTTTCTCAACGCAAGCTGATGCATATTAAAAATCCGTTAATTATTACAATTGCCATAGAGAAGCCAATGATCACCATTCATGCTCATTATAACCTCTATTATACACAGTTCAACTGTTCCTGCAAAAATTAACGCAAGGACTATTGCACTATCAGATTAATTTTCTGCATTTATGTCTCCCAATGCAAGGTGAACTGCCAATATTTATAAATCAACATTTCTAATTAATGATTTACTGTAATGAGAGATGCTTTAACGGTAAATCTTACTTCTGCGTTGCCTTCTAGGAACTTCACACAGTAATTGTAAATCATAGTGTACTAATTATTAATGTCTAACAATATATATGCAATGTCTAGAACAGAAAAATAAAAATATGTAGGCAGAAAAATAAATCTACAGAAGATACATCTAGGTTCGTTCAAAGATGAACAGAGAAAATATAATTCTATTTTTAAAAGAAAATTAGAAAAGTAGCAGAATTAAAATGTGACAGATCGGACATAATCTTTTAACTTCAGCAGCAGGACTTCTTATGAAAATTAAAAAAAAACATTTTGGAAAGTTATATGCAGCAATGGCATAGTTTATTCAATATTTTCTGCAATAATAATTGTCAACTAATGTTTAAAATATACTGAATGAAGGATAAGAATAAACCTATGAGCGAGAAAGATCGAAAAAATTGGGACAAAACTGTGGGAGATCAAGAGGAAATAATAGAACAAGGCCCATTTGAAAATTGAAGAAATAGTAACAAACACGATGAAAAGGTGCAAACTCTTTATCCATACTTCGGCACATTGTTGGGATGGAACAGTTATTGCTATGCGCTCTTTGATACGCTCGCTCTTTAATACATATTTTCAGTTTGTTTAATTTGTTGCAATAGTGCTTTCGGTGTGGTATGGCTGTTATCATATACAGGAAATTTTTAAATTTTGTATACATACTTTTATAAAAAGCATGTCAACGCATTGTTTTATTGCTAATTGTAGATGCCTATTCTAATATGAGGTTTTTAAAAAGTTTTCGATAAATGCGGATGTAAATAGGGAGATTTTGCACCACGTCACGTTAAAATAACGTTACGTTAAACTCGAAATATTTAATTTGGATTGGCTGTAACGTTGACGTCGCTAGGTAACATAAGCTTTAACGGTACGTCATTTTATCGGAACGTTATGCAAAAACTCCCTAATGTCTATCTCCTCTCACCTTTAAATCTAAAATGCCGCATTATCAGGGCTCTCTGATCCATTCGCACTCTCCGCTAATAGTAGATATTGATAAATCGCCGACTCGACTTTATACCGATTTCCTCTATCTAGGTTTCGCAATAATTAGTACCTGCCTCCCTCCTCGAATTCTCTTTAGCGGAAGTCGTCGCACATATCGCGCCATCATACAGGGAATTTTTCTTTTTTCTATACATTATGTTATGATACACTATATTCTTTGATAATTTAAATATGAATACTAAAGAAACAGTTTAGTCAAATAAATTTGGAAGTCAGATATAAGCAAATTAATGGATCTAAATACATGTTAAAGTATAATGAAATTAACTTTCTTATTATTGGTTAGTCAAATAATAGCATAATGATTGATTACTCAAACTTAATATGTAATAAGAAAATTCTGAATAGGAATAAATACCAAGGTTACTACTAAAATGTATCTGTTATGATAATTAAAATAAAATATCTGTTTTGATTATATAAAAAAGTGTAGATAGGAGGCAACAAGAATCGTGTCTAATAGTAATAATTTGTAATTTGTTTAATTAGTTACTGAAACAACTCATAAAAAAACAGACATGTAATTTTGAATATAACGAATTTGGAAAATAAAAAAATCAGAATTTATGCCTTACTTTATGTAATTATTTGATCAAATACCATTTAAAAAGGCTGTAAACAAATATACTTGGTGGAGGTATAATATTATAAATTGGAACTTATAAAGGAATACAATCGGTGAAGAGATTGAACCAATGCAGTGAATTATAAATAATCAATACAGAAGATTACATTATATGAAGAGAATTGGATTTATTGATACTACATTGGAAATGGAATACAAGACACAAACAAGAGGTTAGTACGTGCAGCGAATTGTTTTTGGGAAACCTGTGGGTATCATTGAAGACGTAGGACCATCTAAAAAAAGAGACAAATTCATATTTGGAACAAGATTTATGCTGACACTTACCAGAGAGGGATCGGAGCCGCAGTAATCCAGTACAGGAGCTAGGAGACTTGAAGTTAACAGCAGCAGGGGACAACGACAGGAATCCAGTATAGGATGTGGAAGTTTTGAAGTGGATGGCAATAAGGTGAGGCTGGGAGTTTACATTCATCGTAGGTGATGTAGTTTGGATAAGGACTCAGCAGGTGTTTGAGTGCAGTCGGAGTGAGGATCCAGCTTAGAGGGATTTTGGCAGTATTAACAAGCAAAGTGTTAAATCAGGTTTGTGTTTTAAAAGGTTAAATGAAACATTTAAAAAGCTATAACCAGTAAGAAGGTATAAAAAATATAATTGAATTTCATACTTACAAAATAGATTGGTGAAAGAATTACATATTAGATCTTATTGTAAAAACCTTGATATTCGTTCTGAATTTTGATTAATTTGACGTTAGTTGTCAATTTTTTTGAAAGTCAATCAACTTGCAATTAAACAAAGAGAATTTGACAAATCAATCATTGGGTTACTAGATAGTGCGAACCACCTGAGAGAGTTTCATTAAAAATATTGTAAAATACGGATTTGAATTGAAAGTTAAAAATAAAGGGCAAAATAGTAATACGATAATTTAAATAAATTTATCAGCTAGCATAACATAGCAAATTTTATGGCGCCGCAACGAGAGGGCATAGCAAATTGATGTAGCTTGCCAATGTCAGGTAATTGAAAAGTCAAACGTAAGATTAGAAAATACAATCAAACCCGTTTATTTGAATATAGCTGATAAACCAGGTTTATGGTTAATTTGTAATTAACAATCACGAATAAAAGAACAGAATTGTAAAAAGGTAAAAGGGTATCATAACTAAGTTCTTTTGAGCAAAAATAGAGTAACAGAATAGGACATTTAATTTGAGTAACTAAAGTATTGGATAACGGATTCAATTGGTAAATCAAATATAAAGATATACGATTCATTATAAAGGGTTATAATAAAAAATAGGTACATTTAAACAATTTAACTGAAAGATGGCAGATAAAAGGGTTACAAGGAAAGGCAAGAAGGTGGAAGAAGAGAAAGAAGAAGGACCAGAACAGATGGAAGTAGTGGCGAGTAGCGCAGGAGTAGAAGGTGAAGAAGGACAGCTAGAAATGGAAGTACAAGGAGACCAGGTAAGGTTACAGGAAGAACATACAGAAAAAGATGACAGGATGAAACAAATAATGGGAATGATGCAGCAAATGCAAATGCAAATGCAGCAAAGTAACAGCAGAGCTGAGGAAGGATTTTGCGAAGAATGCGGAAGAGTTGAAAAAGGATTTGCAACAGGCAATTGAGGAGCAAAAAGAACAGGCAAAAAGGATGGAAGAATCGATATTGGGATTAAGAGAAGAATTTAATAAGGTGCAAATCGAGAATAAGCAAGAATTGCAAGCACAAATTAATAAGATGAGTGAAACATTAGGAAGTTATAAGGAGGAACTCAAGAATGAGGTGAGAAAAGAAAGACAGGAGGAACGAAAAGAGATAGAAGAAAATTTAACAAAGATTATGGAAACTAAGTCAGTACAGGATAAAGAAGAGTTAGATGGAAAGTTAAAGCACATACAAAGTCAAAGTAACCAGATGCAAGAAGAAATTAAAGATAGTAAAAGCAGAGTGAACTCATTAGAAGAAAGTCAGTCGACCAAGTTAAAAGAGGTAGAAGATTCATTGAAGAAAATACAAGAAGGCACGGGAATTCAAAATGGAAGTTTAAGAGGAAATTACATGGGGATACAAGCAGATATGTTGCCCATTTTTGAAGGTAGGATAGGAGAACAGCCGATGACCTACTTAGTGAAATTAGATGACATAATGAAGTCTGTGTTTGATGAACAAAAACGACTGCAAATTATTAACATGACCCTAAGAAATCATGCTGACATTTGGCACAGTATAGTTAAAAATAAATATAAAAATTATCAGGAATTTAGGCAGTTATTTATGAGTCAGTACTGGAGCAATGCACATCAAGCTCAGGTAAGAACGCAATTAACAACGGGTAGGTTTTTTGAAGGAGGCAGTACTAGGGAAATGTATGTAATTAATAAGTTTAATAAAGCACAACATCTAACGCCTGCACTGGCAGAAGAAGAGATAATTCAACATTTATCTCGACATTTAGAAGGGGAAATAACAAGAGCTGTAGCGGTCCAAAATATTAAGACGATGAAAGATTTCTTGGAAATAGTTCGAAATTATGATATGGCTATTGGTAACAAATATCGACATTTTAACAAGAATGAAGGGCCTAATTTTCCAAATTTTAGTAAAAGAAAATTTGATGAAGTACAACAAAATAAATTCAATTTTGGCAGAAGTAATCACAACAATTTTAGACATAATGATCGAAACTTTAATGCATATAATTATAATAGGAATAATGACAGATGGAGAGGTGACCAAAATAAGAATTATTACGAAAAAAACCAGGAAAGGAACTACCCGAACAAATATGATAACAACTATGATAGGAAAAGATACAGGAATATGATTGACGAGAAAAATCAGGAGAAAACGAACCAAGAAGAGGCAAGAAATAAATATCCCAATCGACAATAAATACAATATTTAGACAAGATTACAATAAAGAAGAACCAATACAAGAAAATCGGAAAGAAGAAGCTGAGGTGTATGAAGGTACCTCAGTAGATAAAAAAAAAAAAAAACTTCAATTTTAGTTAATTTAGTTAAGAACCTCACGTGTTTTAACACTAATTATGAGAATAATGGGGAATTTTTACTGGAAGACGAAGAAGAAGATAATCAAAATTCAAATTTACCATTTATTAAAGTTCTTTTAAATAATACTGAATATTTAGCTTTGATTGATAGTGGTGCAATGGCATCTTTAATAAATGAGGAAGTAATTTTAAATAATTTAGATGTCCTGTACAAGAATATAATTAAAGTAAATAAAATAGATTTGCTATCAGCAACCAAAAGAAAGATATCAACCACAAACCGAGTGTTAAATGTAAAGATAAGTATAAATCAATGGGAAGATTTTGTTAGATTGTTTATAATAAAAGGTCTCACTGTCGATATGGTGTTAGGAATTGATGTAATTCAGCAATTAGGGATTCATATTGATGGAACACAAAAGTGTATTCATTTAAAAGGGGTAAAAAAATCTTGGAACTGTACCAATAGAGTCAGCCGAGAAAATAAGTGTGTTCAATTAGATAGAATTGGAGATACAATGAAGTATAAGGAAGGTATAATAATTAATAATAATGTAATATGTGATATACAGAGTGATAATAATTATAAGGGGGTTTTGCTGAATGATTTGAAAATAGCTGAAAATAATAAGCAATATGAAGGCCGAATACTAGAAATAATCAACAGAAATAAAGATATTATTAATGAAAAGGTAGGACAAGCACAGAAATACATTCATAAGTTGCAGGTTGACGAAACGAAAGGTTTTAATAGCAAATCTTATCCTATTCCATTTGCATTAAGAGAACAAGTAAGGAATGAAATTAAGAAAATGATAAAAGATGGAGTAATAGAATCCTCAAAGAGCAATTTTATAAATCCATTAGTGGTAGTTAAAAAACGTGACGGTTCTTTACGTTTATGTTTGGATGCACGCAGAATTAATCACATAACAAAGCCACAATACGAATCTCCACAAACGATTGATGGATTGTTAAGCAGAATTTGGGATAAGAAAGTTTTTACAAAATTAGATTTGAAAAATTCGTTTTGGCTGATTCCGCTACATGAAGAATCGAGAAAATATACTGGTTTTAGTATTGATGGGGAGATTTTTCACTTTAAAGTGTTACCATTTGGGCTATCGACTTCTTGTGCAGCTTTAGTTAGAGCAATGCAGAAAATATTAAACCAATTTGAAGACTTTTGTGTGCATTACGTCGATGATATTTTATTGTTTTCTAAAAACGAACAACAACATTTACAACATTTAGCAATTGTAATAGAGACATTAAACAAAAATGGATTAAAACTGAATATTTTAAAATGTGAATTTATGCAGGATAATGTAAAATATTTGGGATATGAAATAAGTAGAAATGGAGTAACCATAAATGAAAAACGTCTTGAAGAAATCAAGAATTTACCTCGTCCAACAAATCTAAAAAAATTAAGGGGGTTATTAGGTGTTTTCAATTATTACAAAAGGTTCATAAGTAACTACTCAGAGTTGACATTACCATTAGTGCAATTATTAAGAAAAGATGTTAAATGGTCTTGGAATGAAGAAAGAGAAAAGGCAGTGAATACTATCAAACAGAGGTTTTATGAAGGATTATTGCTGAAATATCCGAATTTTGAAGAGAAGTTTATACTACGTACGGATGCATCTGATCAAGCAATTGCAGCAGAACTAATACAAGTTCAAGATGGGATAGAAGTACCCATATGCTTTATATCAAGAATATTAAAAGGGTATGAAATTAGATACACGGTAGCAGAGAAAGAAATGTTGGCAATTATATTCGCAATTAATAAGCTGAAATTTTATTTAACAGGGAACAAATTTGATATTGAAACGGATAATTCTGCGATTTCGTTTTTGAAAAATAAAACTTTCCATAATGACAGGTTATACAGATGGGCATTGTATTTACAACAATACGAATTTGATATCAAACACAGGCCAGGAAAGTTAAATGTAGTTGCAGATTTCTTAAGTAGAAAAGATATACCTAACTATGAAAAACCGAAACAGATCCTGATTGGAATTGAGAAAATTTATGAGGAAGGAAGATTGTCGAAACAAGAAGTTTTAAATAAGCAGAACGTAGAAGAAATTCAAGAATTAAAAACGTTAGTATTACAAAGTCAAGATAACAATTATAAAGGGTATCAAATTAAGGAAAACTTGTTGGTAAAGGTCATAGAAAATAAAGAATTATTGGTTTTAAGTAAAGAAGACATGTTAGAAGTCGTAGAGGAAATTCATACAATATTTGGACATTGTGGAACTAGAAAAGTTTGGTTAATG
Source organism: Agriotes lineatus (assembly GCA_940337035.1). Taxonomy (NCBI): domain Eukaryota; kingdom Metazoa; phylum Arthropoda; class Insecta; order Coleoptera; family Elateridae; genus Agriotes; species Agriotes lineatus. The sequence continues at coordinate 119,757 of CALNHX010002527.1, read as the reverse complement.
TTTAGGGAATGTTTTTATACGAAGAATGATATTAAATTAATTAAAAAACTCATTCAAACGTGCCAAATTTGTCAATTCGCAAAGGAAAAGAACTTCAAGAATCAGAATAATGTAAAAAGTATAAGGGTAAATGAACCGATGGAACTAGTAGCTATTGATTACTTATCAAACTTAGTTACAGGACAATATGGGTTTAAGCATATTCTGATTATGGTAGATGCATTTTCAAAATTTATAAAGTTATATCCAGCGAAAAATTGTAATACTAAACATGTTATTAAGTCAATTAGAAATTTTGAAGAACAAGTAGGTAAACCAAAAAGAATTTTAGCAGACAACGCAACATATTTTAGAAATGCAAGATTAATAAACAATTTAGATAAAAGGGGGATTAAGATTTGTTTCTGTAGCATAAGACATCCTCAAAGTAACATTGCAGAGAGGTATATTAAAGAAGTAATTAAATATTTAAGAATATTAACATATAAACAGCATAATAAATGGGTTCAATATTTGCTAGATGTGGAGAATTTCATAAACAATGTTCCAAATACAACGACCGAGATTAGTCCAATTACTTTGTGTCAACAAATAATTCCAGCTAGACCATGGAGAAGAGAACAATGTGATGTTGAGATAATGCAATTGTTAGATAAAGCTAAAAGCAGATTGAAAATAATTCATGATAGGTACGAAAATAAACAGAATAAGAAAATTAAGAAACGAGTACAATTTAATATAGGGGACTTAGTAATTGTTAAAAAACTTAAAGTAGCTAACCGAAAGGAAAAAATATGTGCAAAGTTATTATACACATATGAGGGACCATATAGGATACAGAAAACTTTTAATAACAATACATATGAATTAATAAATGATACAGATGGACGAATTAGAGGAAGATTTCATATTACAATGATTTACCCATATATAACGAAAACTTAGAAAACATGAAAATCTGTAAATATTGCATTAAATGTTGTTGGTTGGTAAAGTTAATTATTTCGTTTCTATAGTAATTTTAAAATAGATAGATGTAAATAGGTGTTGATTGTTATTAATTTAGATAATAGGATATTTGGTTGGGTTCTACAAAATGTATTAATTAAATAACGAATTAAGAAAATACATTTGAAATAAAACGAGTTTATTAAAAATGTTTTTCTTAATTGAGGAATTATGTTATGATACACTATATTCTTTGATAATTTAAAAATGAATACTAAAGAAACAGTTTAGTCAAATAAATTTGGAAGTCAGATATAAGCAAATTAATGGATCTAAATAAATGTTAAAGTATAATGAAATTAACTTTCTTATTATTGGTTAGTCATATAATAGCATAATGATTGATTACTCAAACTTAATCTGTAATAAGAAAATTCTGAATAGGAATAAATACCAAGGTTACTACTAAAATGTATCTGTTATGATAATTAAAATAAAATATCTGTTTTGATTATATAAAAAAATGTATATAGGAGGCAGCAAGAATCGTGTCTAGTAGTAATAATTTGTAATTTGTTTAATTAGTTACTAAAAAAACAACTCAAAAATGTATACATAATTTGATATGGGTGTGATTTTCGAATAAAGAAACATTAATAAATGTTGTATAATTTGTAAATGTTATGGTTGATGCAAATTATATGGGTTAAAAGCAAAATCTTCGAGGTGGAAATATAAAATAAAATATTAAAAACAAGAAATAAAGGGACAAGCTTTGGTTAGTGAGGATATTATTGATAATACATTGGAAATGGAATACAAGCCACAAACAAGAGGTTAGTACCTGCAGCGAATTGTTTTTGGGAAACCTGTGGGTATCATTGAAGACGTAGGACCATCTAAAAAAGAGACAAATTCATATTTGGAACAAGTTTTATGCTGACACTTACCAGAGAGGGATCGGAGCTGCAGTAATCCAGTACAGGAGCTAGGAGACTTGAAGTTGACAGCAGCAGGGGACAACGACAGGAATCCAGTATAGGATGTGGAAGTTTTGAAGTGGATGGCAATAAGGTGATGCTGGGAGTTTACATTCATCGCAGGTGATGCAGTTTGGATAAGGACCCAGCAGGTGTTTGAGTGCAGTCGGAGTGAGGATCCAGTTTGGAAGGATTTTGGCAGTATTAACAAGCAAAGTGTTAAATCAGGTTTGTGTTTTAAAAGGTTAAATGAAACATTTAAAAAGCTATAACCAGTAAGAAGGTATAAAAATATAATTGAATTTCATACTTACATAAGAGATTGGTAAAAGAATTGCATATTAGATCTTATTGTAAAAACCTTGATATTCGTTCTGAATTTTGATTAATTTGACGTTAGTTGTCAATTTTTTTGAAAGTCAATGAACTTACAATTAAACAAAGAGAATTTGACAAGTCAATCATTGGGTTACTAGATATTGCGAACTACCTGAGAGAGTTTCATTAATAATATTGTAAAATACGGATTTGAATTGAAAGTTAAAAATAAAGGGCAAAATAGTAATACGATAATTTAAATAAATTTATCAGCTAGCATAACATAGCAATATTTATATCTGAAATCAGAAGTGTCCAGAACATCGGTGCGCACCCGACACGAATTATTAGAACACATTAAAAATGCTTTCAATATGTTAAAGAATAACGTCGAAATGCTAAATCATGTGCAAGAAGCCATCGTGACGGGCTACCAGAAATGCATAGAAGTTCGTGGAGGTCATTTTGAACATATATTATAATGTGTTTATTTTTCTTTTACATGCCCATTAAAACTTTACTCCCTTTTTTGTTACTTTTGTGTTTGTTTGATTACGTTACATTCATAAATGTTCCAATTTCGTAACATACTGTAATTTGTTAAGGAGTCGAAAAACGTATAAGTCTATATCCTTTTTTTTATTAAAATAACATTTACTATCTATAAAAAAATTGCCGAAAAAACCAGTGGTGCATACAATATTTTGTTTAGTAGCATATTAGTAAAAATAGTCTGAAACTTCAAAATGCCATAAGTACTTACATTTAAAATAATATGTAAGTAACATCAGGGATTACTTGAATGTATGGTTCCTAAGACGTTGTTTGTAGTTGCATGGTTGCTATGAGTTTGAGGGAGAAATAATTTGAAAAATCCCTAGGGAGTTATGAGTAGCTTTTCATAATTTGTATCTATGACGAAAATAAACAATTATCATGTTGCTAGTAAATAAAAACCATTTTTAGCCCTTTTATATACCTTGGGATTGAAATTTGGAAAAACTCCATCTTAGTGGGTGTGTACGTGTACGCAGTCAATAAAAGCCATTTATTTACTAGTAACATGATATTGTTGATTGTCATCAACTCATCATAGATACAAAATATGAAAAGCTACTCATAACTCCCTAGGAATTTTTCAAATTATTTCTCCCTCAATCTCATGGTAACCATGCAACTACAAACAACGTCTTAACAACCATACATTGAAGCAATCCTTCATGTTACTTACAGCTTCTTATTTTAAATATGACATATCACACTTAAGCCATTTTAAAATTTTATATACAGTATGTTGCAGCCAAAGAACGGATAGACCTGAATGGCAATGGTCGTGTGTGAGCGATACAGTGTGTGTACAGCCAAAACCACCTAAAAATGCCGCAACTCTTAGCTAGAGCCCTTTATTATACAAGCAGACGCATGTCGCACAAGTTGCATAAAATCTTGCATCACAGTACTTTCGCGTTTACATGTTGGTGGCCATGATGCAACCAAAACCTAACCCTACAACGTCAAACAGTTCACTCGTTGTGGGTTATATTATCTATGGTCGCTGTTCTAGCTTCTAACCTTGTGATATGTTTTTCGGACTTTTTCCACTGTCTAGGGTGTAAATCACACAACGTTTCGGGAGTTTTGCTCTACTCCCGTCTTCAGGTGTTCTTAGTTAGTCCTGAGAAGGACTGATATTATACGTTTTTCTACGTAAATTTGTCCCTCCCCTGGGGTTTGAACCCGGGACCGCTGATCGCTAGTCTGCCACTCTAACCACTAGGCCACCAGGGCGGTTATATATTTTAGTTGTAAACTTATATATATCTTACCGCTGTATGCGCAGTAGACTATTTTTGTAATTCTCTGCGCAGTAGTGGCATCCAAATGGGCTTTAGTTCTGCGCTAGCCTGGCTAATTGGTTCTACTGCCAGCGCTATGTATGTAGCTTCTTTCAGCTTCCTACGGAATCTGTTTTCCTCTTTAGCTGCAATTGATGCGTTATCCCATTGTATGTGATGGTCTTCGTTCCAGACGTGTTCTGCGATCATGGATTTGATGGTTTCGCCCATTCTAACATTTTTGCGGTGTTCCGATAATCTCACTCGTAGGGGTCGTTGTGTTTCCCCTATGTATTGTCTTCCACACTCGCACGGTACGCTGTAGATACAGTTCTTTGAACTCTGATCTTCGTTCTGAGGCTTAGTATGCGTCATCATGCCTCTTAGAGTTGTTGTGGACTTGAAGGCAGTTCTTATATTGAATCTGTTTCCGATTCTTCTCAGTTTGTCGGAAACTCCTCGGATGTATGGTATTACGGCCGTAGTTGTTGGCTCCGTTTTCTCATCCCCTGCCGGTGTTATATTTCTGTCCATCTCTTTTAGCGTTTGGTTTAGAGTTCTTTTTGGGTAGCCATTAGCTTGCAGCATTTCTGTGATTATCTCAATTTCCCGTTTAAAGTCTTCTTCCTCCGAGCATATGGTCTTGGCTCGGCTATATAGCCATCTCGCGACGCCACGTTTCACGCTATTGTGGTGGTTAGAATCGTAGTGTAGGTATCTCCCCGTATGGGTTGGTTTTCGATATACCTTTGTTCGTACCGTGTCACCATTCTTCTGGACTAGTACGTCTAGGTATGGGAGTTTGCCTTCCGATTCTATTTCCATCGTGAACTTAATTGATCGGGCTTGATTATTGAGATGTTCCAGGAAGCCGTCTAGTGTCTCTCTTCCATGGGGCCATATTACAAACGTATCATCTACGTATCGCAGCCATAGACTAGGCTTGTTCTCATATTGAGTTATAGCTCGTTCTTCAAAGTCTTCCATGTAGATGTTACTGACTACTGGAGATAGTGGAGATCCCATGGACACTCCGAACTCTTGTTGGTAGAACTGCTCGTCTGCTTGGAAGTATGTGGTCTTAATGCAGATCGTTAACAGCTCCATTATTTTATCTACCTTTAGATCTGTGCGTTCGGCAAGTGTGTCATCCAATTCCAGCCTGTTTCTGATGATTGCTAGTGCGTCATCTGTCGGCACATTTGTGAAAAGGCTTACTATGTCAAAGCTCACCATCATGTCATTCGGAGCTATGCGAGTTTGTTTGATTTTGTCTACAAAGTGTTCAGTATTTTTCACGGTGGATGTTGTTTTGGCAGCTAGTGGGGATATTATTGTTAACAGGAACTTTGATAGAGGATGGGATGGTGAATTTATGGAACTAACTATCGGTCTTAGGGGTATTCCCTCTTTGTGTATCTTGGGTAGCCCATATAGGTGAGGTGTTTTGCTGTAATGCGGAGTAAGTTTCATTCTCTGGAAGTTTTAGAACTCCTCTTTGTGTTTATACAACGTCTGGTATATTTTCCGTTCGACCTTCGATGTTGGGTCTGTGGGAAGTTCCTTGTATTCCCCCGCGTCGATCAGGTCTTGGATTTTCTCTGAGTAGGTGTTTGAATCCATGATCACTGTTGCATTGCCAAAAAATGACATTCAGAGAACAATTCTAACCTTGTGTTTGAGTTGCCAACTGTGTTCGTTTTCCTGTGTCTTCAGTCTATTTCAAGACTAAGGAATATTTTTTTTATATAAGGTAAGCCTAAAACATTAATTTATTTTTGAATGAACTATTTACGGTCTTTTGTGTTTTTCAGATTTCAAAATCTTTGAGCATGACCGGTTGTTCAGCCTCGAATTAGTACTATTAAACGTATAGACTTAGACATTAACATATTTTCATTTTCTGAAAAGTAACAAATTTTTTGAATTTGCCGCTTTTGTGATGTGATTCAATATGGCTGACAAGCATGCTCGTATTATAGAGGTGCTTTACTCTTAGCCATTACGTCAGTACAGAAAGGTCCCCTCCCCCCGCGTCTGTAGAATTTAGAGTTAAATCATATAGGCAGGGAGGGTTTACATTTGTCTATAATTTACAAAATAAGGGTGTCCTATGGAAATGGGGTTACCAATCGTGAATGAGCCAGTAGTCGCATCCTATTCATTTTTGTTGTAATGGAAAACAAAGCAAAAAAAACGTAAAATTTTAAATACAAAACCTTAGTATAGGTAGGGCAATGTTAATTTAAAATTAAACACTTCACACTAAGTAGAGTAAAATTCAAATTCCATGGTGAAATTTTATAATGACAAGTTGTCAATGTCAATTATGCATTCATTTTTTTTTTCATAGAAGTTTTACAGACTGTTTTATGCATGTGAAATTGTGTGCAATATATTTGTAATGGCTATTTAAGCGATTCAAGTCAATCTGACTTTAATAATAGTGATGTAGAATAAAATTAATAAATTATGATTTCTTCCTCCTATTCTGATGCCTATATTGTAATTGATACTGACTTCTTATTTTTATGCTATTAAATAAATTAGAATTTTACTCTATAATATAAATATAAAACTTTAAATGTGGTTTATTTATTTGTTAACGTACTTAGTTTTCTACCCTTATCTCCTTCGCTCAATCGATTAGTATTCACTTTACCACAATACATTTTAATCAAAGTATTGGTTGTAGAATTAATGTCCACTATTCCTTCCTCGTTATGATAATGACACCCAAGAAAATTAACTAAATAATCCTTCTACTGCGTGCCCGTAATTTAGTTTGAAACATTATTTACTCTTATTTTAAACCATAGTACGGGACGGAACACCTCCTCCTTAAGAAATTTCAAAACCAGCTCTGTTCTAGTCCACATAATACTAATGTAATTCGCATACCTTGCTAGCGAATCCCCGAATGTGTTGACAATGTACTAATTTCACAACCAGCTGTAACGGTTATTCAAATCACTCACAGCCACACTAACAAAAGCACTCAATGACTAGTTTTTTAAAAATGCTCCACAATTATTATTGATAATTGCAATAAACATGTTGCTACGATCTGTACTCATAGTTCACGTCGGCAGCCGTAACGGGCTTTCTTTACCTGGCTTCACAAACCCGTGACGTCAGAGAGCTGAGGCCTTTCTTTAGGTGTTATTAGCACAGCTGATTCGCTTACTGCATCGGCAATGCATTACGTTTGTGTGACAACGTAATCATTACGTTTTACTTTTCTGACTTCGATGTGTTAGATAATTGTTAAATATTGGCAGTTGGTTTCGATAATCCCATAAATTTAAATTATCATGAGGGAATAAGAGGATAATGTTTCATTATTATACTTATAGTTAATTAAATTTTCTTCGTTAAGTATGTGTAGATTGTTATCATTATTAATTTCTGAATGCCAAAACGAAATATGTCCGGTTTTTGTGTATACGAAAGGTGGCAAACCTACATAGACAGCGTTATCAACAATAGTGATTTTTTTATTACATAGTAATTTTTACTTCCTTTTACGATAAAGGAAGTATTGGACAAAAATTCGAAATTGAGTTTTCAACAGAACTGTCCCCTGAACCCAAAAAACGTGTTTTTATTCATCGGTCTGTCTATCTGTCTGACTGTGTGTCTGTCTGTCTGTCTGTCTGTGAACAGAATATCTCAAAAACGAAAACAGGTATGGCGTTGAAACTTCATATATAAGTTTTGTGTACTATCTAGATGCGACAGCAAGCTTTTGAAGAAAATCGCATAACCGGAAGTATGGAGTAAAAACGATCTTGGTGTCAGCATCACCTTCTGCCTGAGTCACTTTGAAGCCAGCTTGCTGTAAGTGTACTGTGATGGCAGCAACCAGTTGCATCTTGTTCTTACTATTAGTTAGAAATTCTGCTTGTCCAAGAGTGACATTAATTGCATCTTCCACTTCCACTTCAACATGTGTAGTAGTGGATGATATGCGCAAATGTTGTTCGTCTTTTGTGCTGGGTTCTTCACCATAACCATTTGGCCTCCTCACTTTCCCGAACCCTTTATATAATATACTTGGAGCGAATATTACGAGTCCATAGGCATTCATGCTTTTTTTGCCAAACAGAAAAAGTAAAATGTTTACCCCCTCCATATCTCCGCAATCCTTTACTGGAGCGCAAAAATGCATAAGACCATTTTTAATTTAAATTAAATGTAGATTAATTTTCTATAAGGTAAAGTTTGCGCTAAACCTCATAGTTAACGATATATTTGCGAAAAACTGTTGAAACCTACCATTTTACCACCTTTACACCCCCCTCCGACCGAAACCCGACGCGCAACGTCGTGCAACTTTTTACCACATACTGAGAGGAGAGTACTGAACGGTTTGCCGCAGGGTAAAACTTTTCTTTTTGGATGTTTGGGTTTTGACAATTTTTGAGCTGTCTTTACTGTACTATTAGGGGTTGATTAGGATAAAATTCTGAAATAAGTTTCTAGGCATTTGCATTGACAATCGTTGCAAATAAATACCTAGTCGATATCTCATCGGACCTACGAGATATTGAGGAATTCGTGAAAACACATTTTACTCCTTTTCACCCCCTTAGAGGTCGAATTTCAAAAAATCCCTTCTTAGCACTACCTTATGCAACAAATTGAACCTTCCACCCAAATTTCAAGTTCCTAGTACCAGTGGTTACGGCTGTGAGTTGATTAGTCAGAGTTGTGACTTTCCTTTATAAATGTATAGATTAAGCATATTTGCTATTAGCCGCCTAATCAAGGCATTGTGCGCTCATTTCTAAATTTAACCTTTGTGTTGCAAGCCCGGCTAGATCTTTGAATCATGTTTGCCGCCAGGCGGCCCATTAGAATATATTAAATTAAGCATATTTGCTATTAGCCGCCTAATCAAGGTATTGTGCGCTCATTTCTAAATTTGACCTTTGTGTTACAAACCCGGCTAAAGCTTTGAATTACGTTTGCCGCCAACCGGTGACGCAGGTTATACGTTGAATTACTCGAACATGTTTAAGTGCTATTTTCAGATAAGGCGTCCCCAGCTGGGTTGTATTTCTTTTTAGGTTTAGCCCTTGTATAAATAGTGAGTTTGTTGTATACGCTGACCACGTCGGCATTGCTGTAACTTTCGGCCATGATTTTGGTCTAATAGATCTATTTACTGTATTTGACTTATTTGTATTTGTGCATCCTTATTTACAGGGTGACTCAGTCATTGTGTCAATATTGATGTAAGGTGAGGCCTGAGAGCGGATTATAAGCGTTGCAGGTAGGTCGTCGCTACGCTATTGGAAGCCCAGAGTTTGTACTCATGTATCCCGCCCCGTTTGGCCTTCAAGGTTCGGTTAAGCGTGGGTTTCCCCGATTGAATCTTGTGGCGCCCATTTACTTTGTAACACCCTATATATACCGTCACGCTTGCCCTGTCGTGTATCGTTTCTAGGACCACGCCCATCTCCCTGAGCGTATCAAGCCGCAGCATTTAGCCTGTTTTGTGAGATTTACAGGGTAAGTGGTGACAATTCCGGACTTGTCAAAGCAAAGGGGCACTCCCCCAACCTACAGTGTCCCTAGAATCATTTGATACCGTAAACATTATACAATGTAGTAATTATAAATTAATTTAGAATGAGACAGTTCTTGGTATACTTAATTAAGTCGTGAAAATATTTTTACATTTTTTAACAACTAAATTCCTATTTAGAAGTTGTATTGATCCATTTATTTTTAACGGATTACAATCACAAGACATATACAACTGAGTAACATCCGCATATAAATGGATTCTGGAGACAGATTTGATGACAAATCTTAAAAAGAGCAAATAGTATCGGTCCCTGGATACTTTCTTGGGGAACACCCTGTGTGAAACCGATTTCGCTAGAAATCCGATCTTTAGATAGATAACTTGAGAACCATTTTAATAGTACGGTGGCTGCACATCTATAAAAGTGTAATTTTTGAAATTGATGGTGAATAGTATCAAAAGCCTTGTTATCAAGTAAGTAAGATCAATAGCGAAATTATAGAATCGTCTATTGCAACTGAATCATCAACTACCATAAAAGCTGTGACAGTACTATAACCAGATCTAAATCCCGACTGTGTAATTGGTAGAAAATGCTGAATATTAATATAGGCCAGCAACTTTTATGCAATTGCTTCACTCTTATTGATCGAAGCTGTGATAGTGAAGCCAGCCTTTTTCCATGTTGAAGGAACTTCACCAGACGTGAACGACTAATTTATTATCCGTAGCTGCCCTGTTTTACAATAAGCGTATTTAAGTCGAAAGATTTGGCAACTGCATAATAATGGGAATATTTTAATTTAGATAAATTGAACTGAAATTTGCAAAAGAAGATTCCAAATTTGAAGGGATGACATCAACATTACACAAAAAGAAACGCGAATTTTAGATATAGAAAATATAACAGTAGATACAGTTTAAGAGAAGAAAAACATTTACAAAATAATTAAGTTTTTTCGAAAATTTGGAGTCCAATGAAAAGACGAATTTTGTATTTCTCGAAGAGACGTGGTTGTATCAAAATGGTGTGCAAATACCCATGTGGATTCAAGACACAGATGAGGGTAAGCCAAGTAAAATTAAAAGTTAAGTCAAAAGTATCACCATATTACATGTTGGGTGTCTGCTATAGAGCGTCTTGGTGAGAGTTCCATTTGTAGTTTCTACTTTCTAGGATTCTTGTACATATTTCAGATTTGCTACTGCTTTGATTTTGAGACTAATTCTCTCAGATGTCTTATTTAGGCAAACAAATCTGCATTCTGACAGACAGCCAGGCAATACTAAAAGCCTGATATTATGCCAGTTTACTAGCAGACTGGCTCTAGAATGCTACAAAGAATTGATGTTCTTGGGTGAACATAACAGGTTTAAACTGATTTGGGTACCCGGATATCAAGGAATAGATGGCAACGAAAAAGCTAACCAACTGCGAAGATCAGCCAACTTAAAACAGATAGCAGCACCAGAGCCCACCTGCGTCATACCTTCTGCAATTGCTGGAGAACACACCAATAAATGACTGAAAGACCAACATTGCAGACTATAGATGGAATATCTGCGTGCAAAATACTCCAAGGTGTTCTTGGAAGAACCATCAAAGAGTGCAACCGAAAAATGAAACTCCTATTTACTGCCTCTATAAATGCGAAGAACTAGAAACCCTCAGGATGAAACACTTAGAGAAAGAAAAACTAACACCCGAAATGCTTAGGAACACCCTTACTACAGAGATAATTCAAACCTTCTTTGAAGATTTGGAGATTTCTCTATGAGGTACCTCAAAACAATCCGGAGATAATTTACCTTTCCATTCGGACCTCCGGGGGAAGGTGCATGATTGAAGGTATTAATATAATCAAGCTATCACGTCTACACTTGGTAGCACAATTATTCTTATAGACCGCAATGCACGGAACACGGGACTAGAAAACCAAGAATAATAAATAAATAAATGTTAGGTGCTCTGTAGGGTTTTTAGGTGGTTGTAATTTAATTCGAAATAGTAAAATTCAACATAAAGAGACATCAAGAAACTACACGAACAGCTTGTAGCCGGTGTAGCTTAAGTGTTTCTATTTTTGTGATGCTAAATAACTGGTAGAAGTAACTTTATGGCTGTAAAGACGCCTCGGTGGTTACTGGATAATTAAAACTTCTGTAGTGCTTGAACCCTTGGGTTTCCGTTTTTCGTCAATTGAGTTAGGGTCAGACCCCGAACATAGATTTTATCGAACTTATTTCACGCATTGTCCCGCATTTTTTTGTTAGCTTAGTTGCTTCGCAATGCTTGCTGAATTTAATCAGCAGGTTTCTTTCCCCGTGTGACAGCTTCCTATTAGCTCGTAGGTTTCTTTCCGGAGCTACGGCTCCAAACATCGCCACCCATTGCGATAGCCGTTTGAGCTGGTAAACGTCGCCATATCTACAGATCTGGTTTTCTTAAGTTCTTGAATTAGGCTATGTTCGCCTTGTTACTGAATATGTAATTTCCGCATGAATATCACTCTTCCTCATAGATACCATAGTTACGCCTCTTTTGTTTTGTAATAGATATTTATGCGATCCACATACTCGTTGGTGTTATCGGTAGTTGTTTGCCTAATGAACGTTAGGTTTGAGTTTTTTCGTTTTGGGAAGGCTAAACGCTATTTGAACAAAATCAGTTTAGGGATTTATCCCGTAGCAATAGTTTGGTAATGGGCAAGCTCCGGCTGCCCGCTGATTATTTTACTTGCAGTTCTGCTTCTGTGTTCCATATAACTTATCAATTTTCATTGTTTATTCTTTATTGTAGTGAAAATACGCAGATGCGTTTGCAGGTGAGTTTGTAATGCAACCTGCAGTATTTATTTTTAAATCCAGTCAGTTTAAAAGGACATTAAACGAACAATTGTCTGAACGAGTGGTGGTCGTTGAGATAGTAACAGGTTACGAGAAAGAAAGAAAGAAAAATAATATTGATTTGCAAACTTTGAAATCACACTGAAGGTTGAATTTCTATCAGTTGTGAATAAATACTAATTCGAATGTTATACTCAGTGGCAAAATAGCTTTTCCTGTGCTATAATTTGATATATCAAATTATTATAATTCAAAATAAAAGTCAATTTTGAAAATTAACATGAGTTATATTGATCTATTGTATATGCGATAGAGTTGCCAATGAAGTTGTTTCTATTGAAATGAATAGAAATATTTTGGGGAAGTTCTACAACGTGCTTCTGGAGCAGCGAGAACCAGTGAGACAACTAATGGGGTGTTCCACTACGGAGAGCAGATTTAAGTCAGGTATCTCTAAAAATACGGTAAAGGTCAGTGAACGTTTTATTGAGATTTCAATGTGTGGTTTTCATCAAGTTTGATTTGATATAAATTTGGAAGAACTATTTAGATTTAATACCTGTTTAGAAAGTAAATAAGAAATCAATTTATGGGTCAAGTTCAGTATACGATCCGGTCGTATTTTTTCTCTGAATGTAAAAATGTTGTGGGTGCCGCTATCGTCTCGTAATGTTTAAAGCAATGTTGTTGCGCTCTCGGCGGTTCAGGTTAGCGGTTTAGGTTAGTTGTTAGGTCTTGATGAATTTTTTTAGAGAAAAAAATACTACCGGATCGTATACTGAACTTTTACCTCAATTTATATTCTAAATTGAAAGTTACTCAACATACTGACAGTTTTAGGCATTTGTAATTATAAATTAACTTTTTGGATATACGTAAACAATAATTAATTTTAATAATTAGTGTATTAAATTTTAAATCTTTTGATCCAAGACATTAAATTTGAATTTTGAATTTTAGTTTATTTTAATGGTGTTAAGTCAATCAAAATTAACTTTTCATAATTTGAAACGTCAATAAGACATATTTTGTGAAGGTACTTAGATTAAATACATATTTTCAATCAATAATATTACCTATACTGGTTATAAGTACTGTCTACAAATAGAAAATGTCATTTGCGAAAGAAATGTTAATGCAAACATACTCCATTCGTCCGAGAATAAGGTTTTTCAGTGCTTTGAGCTGTAACTAGTCGTTGAATAATTTTAATATTGACATAAGGTAAATGTGAACAGTGTAAATTGTAATAAATGTCATAATGTGATTAGGTTATACGTTTCATGTGATTTATGAAGCATTAACTAAAGGAAGTAAGTTTATTTTATAACAAAGGTGAGTCAATTTACTATACTGATATAACATTAATATAATTTGTCATATACACCGACATCAGGGTATATTGCAACTTCATACAGAATTTTTACGCGTCGCAAACATCTTTAGGCGAGAATAATCAATACAGTGGCGCCTAACAAACAATAATAAACACCTATACCTGTATCTCTACCGAACTGACTTTTATACGAAATCACGTACCCTTACAGTAGAACCCCGCCGATGTCACACTGAAACTAGTTGTGTGCACTTTTTAGATTAGTTACAGGTAGTAATTACCCTTTTCGCAGGTAACAATTTAAAATTGTAATGTAGACCGATAATAAAACGACTAAATAAGTAACTAATAATCTACACATCAAATATCATATAAAACGTAATTATTAACTTTATGTTAATTTATAATACTATTAATTTATTTCCATCATTAATCATCTTACTAGTCGCAAAAGTACTTAGATTATGTATAAAGACAAGTATTTCAGAATTACGTTTTGTTGTTCTTATATTGTTTTTGTCAATTCAACTACGAATGCTGGGTTAATTTTTGAAATTTTGTTGAAATCGTTTTTGTTCTAATTCGTATGCTTACTTTCACGAGTAATAAATATTAGACAGTCGTTTAGTGTTTAGTTAAGTTAAAATTAGTTGATCATGTTATTAGCTTTTTTTTAATTTTAACAGAATAAAACTTTGTTAATCGTTGAAATTAGTATAATATTCGAATTGTGAACTATTTACGTTCAAGTATATGAAAGAAATACGCCTTCAAATAAATTATGACATTAGCAATTATTATTACAAATTTGTCTTATCTTAATTTACCATACACATTTAAAAATCTCAAATCACCCAATGCTCTCAATTTCATAATAAAACCAGTAAAATGTTAAATCTCGCATTTCCAGACGAACTCTTAGACAAATAATTGTCCTTACGAGATAAGAGGTTGGTTTTTCAAGTACTAATCCTATTCTACTTTTTCATCTTATATCTGAATCTGATGTTAACAATTCAAAATTTTAAAACGCACAAGCACACAATTAACGAATTCAGATATGATTCAGATTTAATTCAATATTTGTATTTTTCGCCAAGGATATTGTATCGTCCTCCATAAATCAACTGCATTAGACACGTGCTTTAAACCGAAATCCATTGTTTCCTTCAACCAAGTAACAGTACTAATCTTTTCATACTGAGGCATTTTTCCGTCACACAATATTACCAAGAAAAAGCCGCCTGGCCATTGTTTTGTTCAAATGTATTGTATTGTATTGTATTACCTGTAACCTCATTTACCTTGCGGTGTCGAGGGTATAGCTTCAAAAATACAGTCACTTTTATGTTCTTGATATAGGTACATGACGAGTTATTTTTATTGTATTAATAGGTATCTCTGAAGTCGAAACGATATTAGACAAAGAAACCGTTAAATGAGGAAAGAAGTGCAGTTTATGCCTACTGGCTTTTTATTAAAACAAAATTTCTGTATTTAAAAAAAATATATTCATATCAGAAAACATATAACGGCGAAACTACAGACTACTTCTAATTAGTGATGGACATAACCGGACAATTTTCATAACCGAATTATTTGCATTCGAATCATATTAATAACCGATTGATTATTTGAATAATCATTCGAATAAATTTTGGCTCTCGATTCGTTTCGATTAAGTCAGCCGGTTTGCCGGTTGGCGGTTCACCGTCATCTGCATCGGCATTCGTAACTTGCAGATAGCAGAGGAACTCAGTTAATCGTTAATTATAATAATTGTATAATTGATTTTTATTTGATTTCTAAGGACTTTAAACCATTGAGAATAGCTATATCAATACTAATCATAAAGAAATTATAAATATGCGAATACAAAGTATCTATTGAATCTATTTTTAGTTCCTAAATTTCTCTAGTAGTCACCCTTCCCTTTTCGCTTGCACATCATACCGGTATATTTTAGAATCCATCATTTATCTACGTTCAGCCTTCCGCGGTTCTAAGGACGCACACTTAAAATTTTCAACATCGAAATCCACTTCTTGTCCCGACTGCTCCGTTATTAAAAATTAAATAGAAATATTTTACGATATTGGAAAATCTTATTTCGCTTTCTGTTTATCCCTTATTAGGCATAATCAACCGCGTTTCGAAGCAAAAATTTAGGCCGTTATCAATTAATACCAACCTTCGGCAAATCTCATACTCAGCAGAACGTTATCTTTAATAGGAACGGCCCCATAAATTTAACTCGTCGACTGGGAGTATCAAATGTCCTAATAACATCAACAAGCAGCCGCGGCCTCACTTGGGTCAATCAAGTACATACGTAGAAAAGGTATTATGAGTTATGAATGTCGTATTATTTACAGAATTTCGATCACTCGCAGGTCGCTGAGACGCGGCACGTAGTACGTATCAGGATGAGGTTATTTTTCATCCGAATACTTGGAACGAAAACCAAGTTAAGCAGGTTATTTCAATAACCGGATAACCTGTTATTTTTGATTCGAATAAGCCCATCACTACTTCTAATACTTCTTATGGAGTGCTAACCTAAGCTTAAAAATATCACTAACGTCATTTTTGACAGCTGCTTTGAATACTGCAAAAGGTTTGTAAGATACGTATACCTTCACAATGCCTAAAAGAAAACCAAATAAACTAAGCTTTTGCTTTTTGGGCATTTTGAAGGGATACTTTAGAAAATCTTGTAATAACATTGCAGTGTTCAAACAGCTATCAAAAGTGATATTTTTAAGGGTAGTTTGTTTGTTTGTTTGTTAATGGACAAGGTCCAGGCATGCAGAGTACCAGGTACCTTAGACGCCGACTGCTTTGGTCATATGGTCAAAGTCTTACTTAGAATTTTGCTGAGACTAAGGAGTTCCAACCCTAGCAAGGGATCTTTTACATGCTACACATCGTAGTAACATGGGACCCACGGCTTTACATCACTTCCGAATGATGGCATTCTGTAGAGGCTTTCATCTGCATTTTTTTATTTTTGAAAACCTCACCGGGACCGGGAATCGAACTCGCGACCCTTAGATCAGTTAGTCAGAATGCTTACCACTGAGCTACCGACCCCGGTAAGGGTAGTTAAAGTCTACGCATTACCCTTTTTCTGTGACGTCAGAAATAACAAAACATAGCGTTTAAAACGTATGTCTAATATTGCATTGAAATTCAAAAAGATCATTTAGATCGCAGGTAGTAGACTTTCGAAAGAATTTGACTTATACCTAACCTTTAATGTAAGGGATGCTCATTTAAGCACATTATTCAAACCAAGACATTCGTGACTTATGTAATCCGACGTTTCTCCTCTTCGAAGAAGTCCCTAACGCTTGAAATAAGATTTTGGGCTTGCTCGCTTGTTTGTTATTGCGCGTTATTTTACTGTCATTTTGGACAAATGTCACATTGACAGTATTATAAAACAAGCCATACTTAAAGCGGACCTGACCAAAAACTGCAGATTTCTTGTTTCGTCCAGTTCCTTGTAGTTAAATAAAGAGAGAAAATTGTTACGTCACTGCAAAAGGTTAATGTGTAGACCTTAGTATATTGTTACAGCTTGATCTAAGTCATGTTGAAAAAATAAGACCGTGTACTATCTACAATGATTTATTTATGCAAATTTTCGAATTACAAGATAAAAATATACGGTACCCCCCACCCAAGAAAAGCGCCCTTCCGTGCTTTCCAAGAATACTTCGACACTCAACAACACTCCGATGAAATGTTATGAACCAGTTATTTATAAAAAAAAGAAACCCTAAAAATTTTTTTTTTGTCGAAACCATACCCCAAAAGTTGATGTTGCCTTCATTTTCGGAGGACCTATCGTATGAAAACGATCCAAGACTTCAGGAAGGTTCCTGGCGACCGGAATCGTGTACGCATACGAACATACATACCCCGCACAGCACGTTTAGGCACCCCCCAATACGGGGGAGGGATCTAGTGGGCTGGGATCTTCACCAAAAGATCCGCACAGCCGAGACGGAGATTTGATATAGTGTGTTCATTAGTCGGTTGGCACGAATTTTAGAGATATTTGACTCACAGTGGTTTTCGATACGAGGGAATTTCAATACTCCGTACACTTCATGTTTTTCTAACTTGTTAGTAAAAGTTTGACTATTCCATATGAATTTACATCAATTTTAGTTAGGAAATTACATACTTTTCCGTATTTCTTTAAAACAGTTAGAAAATTAATATTTCGTAACTGTTAGTTAATAGTAGAAAATTGAGATAAAAAGCGTTTATTGATGTACAAAATAGAGTTGCAACAATATCACTTGATGATTTGCGACCTCGCTAAAGCTCGGTCAGAAAACATTTATCCCGTGCTACAAAATAACCTTCATTTCCACACTCGGTAAACAAATAACTATTTTCTACAACTGTCAAAAGAAGGTGACAATTACACATCGCTACCGAGAGCGAAGTTAGCCTTTTTCTAACCTACCAAAAATAGGTTATTTATTTTACGTTACCATTGGCGACGCGAAAAAAGCATTTTGCGGACTAGGGCGCGTAAGAATATTAATATTCTTATTTGGCGGTGCACAGAGGTTGATTTGAATGATTTACGCGGCCGAAAGTCGAATTTTGAAAGTGACTGTAAATAACAAAAAAATATTCCTAGAACTAGAAGATAGTTCTAGAAACAATAACCAACCCTCACTACTTGTAATCTTTGTACCGCGAGCGCACACAGGTAGTCGAAACTCAATCGTGTTACGCACGGAATGGGACGTTTCGCCGTCGCCTTTTCGCCGCCGCCATTTCGCCGTCGCTGTTTCGCCGTCGCCGTTGCCATTTCGCCGTCGCCGTTTCGCCGTCGCCGTTTCGCCGTCGCCGTTTCGCCGTCGCCGTTTCGCCGTCGACATTTCGCCGTCGCCATTTCGCCGTCGCCATTTCGCCGTAGACTATTTTACATTTCCGACTTAAAAAACACTTTTTCACTTATCTATATCTAAGCAAAACATGGAATCAAAGTTTTACATGTTTTAAATGATACATTAGGAGGACGTTAAAGGTTAATACAGTTACACTTTTTATATGCATTAAACCGTCTGATTAGTTGTTGATGGTAATGAGCATACTTGTTACTTTTTGGTAATCCTTTTATCATGCACATTGTGGTCATTATAATGATTTGGTTTAGAAAATTCTCTTTAAGGTAGTATGGCCGTTATGATGATTTTAGTGATCTGCTCTTTTTTCAAACTTTACATTTTTATTACATTTTTATTGTGTATTGATGTGAGGTAGGTGATTTTCCAGTTGAATACTTCTGAAATGGGTTTCTTTTGTTTTTTTTCTATTTTTTTAATTAACTCCTATTTGAAATAGAACACCCACATCCGGTATATTATTACATTTTTGAATTCAGCTTAAACTTTTAGAGAAAATCGTACGACACTCATTAATGAACAATAGAAAAATTAGTTCACGAGCCGTATCCAAGACAACAAAAAAATTTCTTGGAAATTTTTTGTAGGTAGACATTACTTCTTTTTACTTCCTTTTACTATAAAGGAAGTATTGGATTCACCCCAAAAATTCGAAATTGAGTTTTCAACGGATCTTCACGTTTTAGAGTCCCCTGATCCCAAAAAACATATTTTTTTTTCATTGGTTTGTCTGTGTGTCTGTGTGTGTCTGTGTGTCTGTGTGTGTGTCTGTGTGTCTGTCTGTCTGTCTGTGAACAGAATATCTCAAAAACGAAAAGAGGTATGGCGTTGAAACTTCATATATACGTTTTGTGTACTATGTAGATGAGACAGCAAGCTTTTGAAGAAAATCGCATAACCGGAAGTAGGTGTTTACTCTTGTGATTTTTCAGTTTTTTTCGATTTTTTCAAAAACGGCTCTAACGATTTTTTTTAAACTTTACATTTTTCTTACATTTTGAATGTGTATTGATGTGAGATAGGTGATTTTCCAGTTGAATACTTCTAAAGTGGGTTTCTTTTGTTTTTTTTTTTCTATTTTTTTTATTAACTCCTATTTTAAATAAAACACCCGGTATATTATTACATTTTTGAATTCACCTTAAAATTCTAGAGAAAATTTGTCTCTTCAACTAACACTCGATTTTGTACCGTTTTTGTAGAATTTGTAATTTTTGAAAATTTTTAACAAATGGTTAAAAATTAAAAATGAAATTTTTGACTAATTATAAGATCACTGTAAAAGGAAGTTGTGTGAGTGTATCACACCAGATTTTATTATTAAGTTATATTATTAAGTTAACAAAGATGGTAGTTCATAAGCAAACAAATTAATGTCCAAATAAATAAAGTGAAGGTTGCATTACATTAAAGTATAAAAATAAATTAAAGTATAATTATTTGGCAGCACGGTCTTTGTTCCGCTTTCAAGTTGACGGCGCAATGGTCGACGGCGAAACGGCGACGACGAAGTGGCGACGGCGAAATGGCAGACGGCGAAATGGCGACGGCGAAACGGCGACGGCGAAATGGCGACGGCAGTGTACGTATCTCTTCTCGGCACTCTGAGAGTAATCAACTTTTTCAAAGTAAATATTTATTTTTCCAAGTGGTTATCCAAGTGCAAGTGATGGATTTTAGTAATTCAGGTAAGAATAAATATTTAACAATAAATTTTACCTAGTTGCAACATTTTCGAAATGCATTTTTAGGGCTTCGAATAGAGCTCCAAAACAGAAATATTTTTCAGTGATTTTAATTTTCAAACGCTTTTTTGTTGTATGATGCCGGCCGTACCCGTTATGATTTTTGTTGTATTCAATACTTTATACTTTTGACTTATTAATAACTAATAAATTGGCTGCGGATAGCTGCAGATGACTTGAATAAAGATACTTTTCTATTTCATAGCAACAAAAAATATTGCTACTTTTATTACTAGTGTAAATAATGGCTGTTTCTGTTTGCTTCAGGTGTACTGAGCACATCAGGTGTTAAACCGGTGACTCGTAGATATTTGTTTGAGCAAATGCAACAACAACATTTCCCAAATATTGATGAAAAATTGGATTATTTGGAAAGCTATCTATTGCCGTGTTATGGTAACACTGAAGTTAATAGGAGTTTTAAGCAAAAATTATCCTCTTTCAAATCAAAAATAAAAGAAAGATGGTTGAAAGCACACAGAAAGGAAGAAGTATTCCTGAAAAATAATAAGTCTTGGTTAGAAGGAACCTTCGAAATTCCAATAGAAAAACAAGCTCGGCCGGGTCGACCTTCGAAATCATTTGAAGAACTAAGTGAACGAAGCAAACGAAAGAAAACCAAAGAAATTCTCTCCACTGTAGGCAATGAAGTATAATTGTTCACACTACCCAAACAACCTTACGAACACATGGAAAAAGAGACTCTTCGAAAATCCTCAGGGAAATAGCGAATTCTCCAACTCGTGCAGGAAAATACAGAAAAGCATATACTAAAATTAATCAAGAAGAGTTTGCCCAACCACTAACACCGTTGCAAGCACTAGCAATGTTTGTAGAAGCCGATATAGAAGCGGCAATATGAAATTATAAGAAACACGAACAAGGAATTTTCTCCGTGCTATAATCTATTGTTAAAGGCGAAACAGGAATGTTATCCGCCCAAAGAATGCCTACGGGTTACAAGTACCTGCGCGGAAAGTAGTTTACAAAGTCTAATTGACAATACATACCGTTAGCATATTTGAGTTCGCTCGATGCTACAGCGCAGTCCGTGAATGCCGGACTCTGATTGGTCCGTGGTGCGAGCGCAATGCTTGGTCAATGCCTCGTTTTCCTTTATGTAGGTATAGTATTCCAACCAGAAATTGGAAAGTTATTTAAAATCAGGCCAGCATTGAAAACAGTAAGTCACTTCGTAATTTAATTCATAAAATTACTGTTTGATTGTCATTTAGTGACACTTCGATAATAACCTTAAAATTTGACAGATGCATTGGGAAGTTTGGAAGACATATACGTTTTTCAACATTTTCTGTGCTACTATACGGTTTTAAAAACCCAACTAGTACCTACTTAAATCATGCACAATATTACAATGCCGTAACAAAACAGTTACATGTACAATTTGCCGATGAACTGTCATTACTTGAAAGCTGATTGACATTAGAATATTATTTATTCGCAATCACATTGTAATGTGTCAATTTCATGACATGACAACAGCTGGGAACTAGATGATTACTTGAAACTAGCCGGGAAATTATTACATACCCCGAAAAATATTACATACCTGAAGAGTGGAGTGTTTCCATGGTAACAAAACATTGAGTGGGTTGTTTTCATGGTAACAAAAATATTAGCTACATCAAGATATCTATTATTCAGAATTCAATTGTAGTTATTTTTAAAATTAGATGATTGCAAATAAAATAGTATACATACCACGGTGGAAAGTTTCATCCCTGTCTCGAGATAAAGTTAACCTCGACGCTACGCGTCTCGGTAACCTACCTAATCTCTCGACAGTAATGAAACACTTCCCACCTCGGTATGTAATATACTATTACTGATTGTATGAAACGAACTTAGACATGACTTACACTTTTCATGGTGTAGTGGATTTTAAATAGCTTTCCAATTTTTGGTTGGAACACTATAATTCTGTAGGCAATACGTAAAATGATTGTTCAATAGATCTAATACCTGCCATTGTTTACACCCGGACTAGCTCTGATACGTACCTACTGTCAACACCTAATTGCAACTTAAAATTGAGTAACATTCCAAAAATAATATGAACATAATACAATTGAAAACAAAATATAGGTTATAACAAAAATAAATTTTCATAGATCTTTTGAAGTACATCAACACAAACTGCAGCAGCTTTGCAAGAAAATAATATAAGCAGTGACTCCGACAAGTATTAAAAGACGACGAAATTCAAAATAACAGATAAGTATAACTACTTATTTATTGTTTCATACAATTCAGCTTAAGTAGTTTCTGAATAGGATGATTTCTTAACACCAAAACAGGGTAAATCTTGTCTGTTCATCTATAGATAGATAGATATTTATTGGTGCTAATATGCAACAAGTGCACTTACGTAAGTCAAAAAAAAGAAGATTACAATAAAATTAAAACTAATAAGAATCATAAGTTCAAATTCAAACGTCATTCAAGAAGGACACGAAGTTGGCGACCAATCAGAGCCCGATATTCCCGGTCCGCGTTGTGGCATCGAGCGAACTCAGATATGCATACCGTTACGCGCCTATCAATTTCCTTGGAAGAAGTCCTAACTACATTAAATGAAAAAGAAAGAAATTCTTTGAAAATCATCTGTAAGTGGGGCTGTGATGGTTCTCAACAAACCAAATATAAACAGAAATTTGATGATGATGCCGAATCGGGCGCAAATATATTTATGAGCTCCTTTGTCCCACTACAAATAGTTTGTGGTTAGGAAAACAAAAAGATTGTTTGGCAGAACCCAACACCGTCTTCTCCAAGATATTGCCGACCAATAAGATTTAGATTTTTAAGGGAATCCACGGATGTGACTAATGAAGAAATTAGT
Source organism: Agriotes lineatus (assembly GCA_940337035.1). Taxonomy (NCBI): domain Eukaryota; kingdom Metazoa; phylum Arthropoda; class Insecta; order Coleoptera; family Elateridae; genus Agriotes; species Agriotes lineatus. The sequence continues at coordinate 96,415 of CALNHX010002527.1, read as the reverse complement.
TACGTAGAAGAATCTGCTAAGACACTAGTCGCCACTGAAGTAAATTTAAATGGGAGTAAATTCTTGTTTGAACACATTTTCAAGATGACCATGGTTGATGGGAAAATTTGTAACGCTGCAAATGGTACCAAATCGACCAGTCGGTGCTATATTTGTAGAGCAACAACAAAAGATTTTAATAATCTAAACAGAAAAAACGAAACATGTTCTACAGCTTTCGAATTTGGACTTTCTATATTACACGCCAGAATACGATTATTTGAAAGTATTTTGCATTTGGCGTATAAGTTACCAGTTCAAAAATATAGAGAGAAAAGAACTGAAGAAGAAAAGTTAATGGAAGAACAAAGAAAATTGCATATCCAAGAAATATTTCGAAAAGAAACTGTCTTATTAGTAGACATGTCAAAATCCAACTTCGGAAATACCAATGATGGTAACACCAGCAGAAGATTTTTCGAAAATCCACAATTAGCTGCTGAGAGTACAGGGATAAGTTATGAATTAATATATAAATTGAAGGTTATATTGGAGGCTATCTCAAGTGGGCATAAAATAAAGACAAACAAATATGAAAATTACGCCCTGGAAACTGCTAAATTGTGCGTCGAGTTATATGCATGGCATCCTATGACTCCAACATGCACAAAATTCTGCTGCTTGGTGCGAATATAATTGAAAATGCTCTGTTGGCAATAGGACAGTTATCGGAAGAGGCGGCAAAAGCCCGGAACAAATATTTTCGGTTGTACCGTGCAAACTTTTCACGAAAGTTTTCAAGAGAAGCGTGCAACCTTGATGTATACAATAGATTGTTATTAAGTTCAGACCCACTGATAAGCAGTATGAAGCGGATACAGAAAAGAACGGTAAAATCGTTTTTACCAGAAACAATAAAGCTGTTAATGACGACTGACCCCAATTCAACACTTGATTCTTCAAAAAGCGAACAAGATTTGTCCATTGATGATGATTAGATCCTTTATTCATAGATAAAATTAATTTGTGAAACAAAAATGTATGTCACTTTTTAGAATTTTTAGGATTAGTATTATTTTTTGTGATTTATTTTTTGTTGTTGATGAAAATACTCTATATTAAAAAAATGAAGTTTTCATTATAGTATATCCCGTTTAGAACCAATATAGACAATAAAATAATTTTGGCCGCGTAAATCATTCAAATCAACGTCGGTGCGGTGGTAGAAAACATATTGTTTGTATTTCGTGGGTGAAGTGAGCATTCTTTGGCGCATTCGAATTAATTTTTTGCCTAGACCTAACGGTCTCTGCTAAAAGTGTCATTCTTATGCGCAGCAAAACACATTCATTTTGCGCATTTAATTCAAAAATCACTATTTTAAATGAAAAGCATAGTGTCATAACATCATTAAACAAATCATTTTTTTTTCTATTAATAACATTACAGAATTTGTTGGGGTTATTTACAGCTATAATTAACCAAGGGTAGTGATAATCATCCGCAATAGTTTTGACAAATAACAATCCGAAAGTGCGTTGCCTAGAAATGAGCCGAGGCGCAGCCAAGGGTTATTTCTTAGAGGCAACGCACTTGAGATAAGTTCTTAAATAAATTAATAACACGAATTATAATTATTAATAAAGAGAAGCCATATTTCTGACAATTAAATTGACATTTCATTATTTACTTGTCATAGGATACTACTGAATTTTAGTTAGGTAGTTTCCATGCTGATTGAAAATCGCCCTAGGGTCGTTTTCAGTAGTAATATAACAAGGGCGAGACATACTTGTCGATAATTTTGCACACGCCAAGGGTCGAGTGCTGGTTGCAATGAAAACTGTCCCGAGGGTTGCCTGAGGGCAGTTTTTTAAGGACAACCAGTGCGATGGCTCTTGGCACGGGTAAAATTATATGTAAGTTTGTCGCCCGCGTTTATATTTTGAAGATTATTACACAAAACCTGTATACGAATTATGATTTAAAATTTATCTAATAATGCAAAAGAACTCAAATTTCTTGTTTCTTGCATTTCTATTTCTAATTATGAGACCATCCACGGGGTCGATAATCATCCCTAGGGAGCTTATCGCTTGGTAAGCAGCCCACGGGCGCTTATCAGCTAAGCAGTTCGGGATTGGTCGATTTTAAAAAAATGCATGGATTTCATTGGCTGATGTCAGTCATGTGACAGTTGTGTGTAATAATCACTTGAAGTTTGATCTGATTTATGAAACTGACACAGGTGATCGAAAATAATCCAATAGGATCGGTCTATAATATATGTAAGAACTCTTTCTTTATGCGATATTACTCGTAAATGTTATTATAACTGGAAGATGACAAACTAAATCGAAAATTCAATATAAACAGGATTTATTTAACAAAATTGTATAAATAAAATGTGATGTCTTTGGGTATTTCGCCATACTACAAAATTAAAAATAGTAAAAATTGCCGAAAGGAAAAACTTATCCCATATAAACCCGATAAGGTATTGTGCATTGTAATCGAATTAATAGAACTTACTTCACATAAGTGAAGCTTATGAAACGAACATCTTATGTATTTTTATTGACGTGGGCCGCTCAAAATTACATTCGTGAGCCACCCCCAGCGCACCGAAGACGTAACACTGTCGGGGGGTTCATGGTTATTATAATTTTGAAGTACCCCAAAATGTTCTGTATTGCTACACAAAATTATAAAAGATCATTCTCAGGACTCAGGACATTGCTTAAAATGTAATCAATGATTAAATACATTCTATTTTGTTGCTTCTTGGACTTGTAACTGGATGTCATTCCGGATGGTGTAAATACGGAAATTATATAATATATCGGGTTAAATTTTGCGCCATTTTGTGTGGAATATTAATACAAAGAACGGAAAAACCTTGGGTGAAATTGATCGCTTTTTTCTTTGTATGTACTTATTTTTTCCATTTGTATTTGCGTTACCAGTAATAGATAGAACTATGCTGTCAGATTGATGTAGTGTGAAAATTTGTGGACTGTCAAACCTAAGCTCGCGAGTTCAAATCTCGGTCCAGGCAATTTGTTTTTCAATTATCGAAAATGCGAACGCAAATTTCTATGCCTTCTCAACTTTAAATCTGAAATGCCACATTATCGGCGCTGTCTGCCCCATTCGTATACTACGTTCACGTTGTTTTGGCATAATAGGAGGCCATGATTTACTTTTTTAATGTTGCACACTCTGTTCTACCTGATACAATTTTGTATCACTGAAGTGCCTGACATGCGAACATATTTACCGTGTTCATGAATTTCCCGCGACCATACACGACTTTAAAACGAGATGGTATTGTTTGATCAAGTGTGCTAAAAATTATCAAAATTGGGTGATTCATCGGGTTATTCCTGCTTTGGTCAAGGCTTGTGTTAAATTAGATTAAAAATGTGAGGATTGTTCTATTGTAAACTAGTAAAACCGACAACAATGCACTAGACATTGATGCTATGTATAACCTCAAACTTAGAAAAACATAACCTAATTAAACAGACAGCTTTACTACTGCCAACTTAATTGCCAAATTTCCATGGTCTCATATTATGCCAAAACAACGTGAACGGTGTTTACTGTTCGCTAACGATGTTGATTAATCGCCGACCCGATTTTAAACCGATTTCCTCCGTCTAGGATTGTTAATTATTAGTTTCAGTTTACCCCAAGTACTCGCAAATATGGCGCGATCATGTACATAAAATAATATAATAACACCCATATCACATTGAAAGCACAATTTCAACAGAAAAATGCGTTTGTATTTTAATGCGCGGGCGTCCCAAAGAGCGCACGGTAAAAACCTTTCCATTCCGAAGTATCAATTAGGAACTTGCATCAACTCATCTTGTCTTATTTTATGAAATTCAAGCAAGCACACCGAAAAAAAAAGATATGGGTGTGGATATTTATATTTTCGGGGAATTTTTACAGCAATTGATATGTATAACCATTTTAGGACATATTTGGTTCTGCATAATAGAAACAAAATAGCATAAATCTAAATGTGACGTTGCGCGGGCAACCAAAAGTAAGATTATATACCTACACATCATATTAAATTATTAAACAATCTGTAATTGTTTATCATTGCGCCAAGAAGGCGTTTCCAACAGCCAGCGACGTAATTTTGCAGCGGGCCACCGGAAATCGTCCCGGTATCCTGGTGGGCCGGTCCGCCCTTGTCAAGTAGCACTTTAACGACAAGGGTAGATATTCTACTATAGCAAAATAGAATTTTATGTAAGTTGATAAAATGTCACTACAAACTCGCGAAAAATAATTCAGTCGCGATTTCATTGCTCGTGAACTAACACTTTCCGCTCGTCGGTAAAATAACATTTTATCGCGTTGTATTAAAAATAACTATTTTTCTATAGCAGATGTTAAAGTGTGTTTGACTCAAAATAGTAGATCAAGTAGCGCTTTAACTGCAAAGGTAGATAAAATGATACTAAGGTAGATAAACGAATGCTTTAACAGGAAGAGTATATAAAGTACTTTTTTGTTTGTCTCAAGTTTTTCTTATTTTTTTCTCTAAAATTCTGCAATAGAAACATATAATTTCATACAGGTTGATAAACTTTCATTATCGATTCGCGAAAAATAATTCACTCGCGATTTCATTGCTCATGAATTGACACTTTCCGCTCATCGATAAAATAGAATTTCATGGCTTTGTATAGAAAATAACAATTTTTCTATAGCAGATATTAAAGTGTGTTTTGCTCAGCTCAAAATAGTGGATCAAGTAGCACTTTAACCGCAAAGGTAGATCGAGTACCTTTTTGTTCTACTGCATCGAAAAGCTATCAATTACGGCAGCGTTTAGCGGCCGAAAACTCCCACTTTTTTTATACTAGTAGCTTTTACTTTTCGGCAGTAATAACCATAGCAACAAAAAGTAACAACCATGTCCATTGGTCGAAATCAAAATAGACACTCCCATTTTGTGGTATGGTCATGACCTTTTCGACTTTTTGCGACCTCCTCGATTAAACTGTCATTTCGTAATTAGAAAAAACGTTTCCAAAACAGTAGAATAAAACATTAGGTATGTAACTCGCCCTATTTATGTGCCTCGCTTGCTGCGCTCGCTTGGCCATAAACTGCGGTAGTCCAAAAAAGTCCTTAATTTCACACTTCTAACATAAATAGCTATTTTATGCACAATTCGCTGAAAACCCCCAACCACACAAATATTTAACAATCGCTAAATACGTATTTCGACAGCTAAGCTGCCATCTATCCTTGAAGCGAGACTAAACTGACAAAATGACAGATTACACATGTGTAAATATGTATACTGTGTCTAGATATCAAAACATACAAAAACTGTGTTAGAGAATCCGACAAGCCTGCCGAGAAATTCTCCAGAAATATTACGAGTTGTACTGAATCACAAAAGACGATTGGAAAAATGTATCCGCCTTCAAAGTGATTTACTTGAAAAAGATCCTATTTAAAATATTGTTCGTTAAATCGTTGTTAAATTTTGTTGTTTTTTAATGTTGAACACAATTTGCGAATTTTCTTGTTTTATGGCAATTTTATTATTGTAATAAATTATTATCTACTGACGGCATAAAAATGTTGAAAATTTTAAAAATAAAAGTTTTTCAGCGAAATTTGATATTTGGGGTTTTTGAGTGATCAGTAACAAATTTTCGTAATACTTTTTTGCTCTATCTTGATCGCTACTATGGCTACTTGAAACGCTACTTTTTATTTTAGTAATAGTTGGCTAGATTTTGACTTTATACAAACTATATTCATATAAAAAGATGCATTGTCGTGGCCTACACAACTGATAAAAATGTTATATTGATTGCTTTCAAAATAAAAAAGTTATTTAGGTGTCATGTAAAGTGAAACACACTGTATATGTCTATCCAAAAAACCTTTACCAAATTTCAGAACTGAAGTTTCTTTCTTTTTGTCCCTAATAGTAAGGTTTTCCAACGAGATGCTTTTCTTTAAAGAAATTTAAAATTAACAGAACGATCTACACAATAAAAACAGTGGAGTACGACCCTGGAAATACTGATATTTTATTTTAGCATCATCGCAGATTTGCGCACGTTCAAAAATTGTGACCAGTTATCAAACGCTATGTTTTATTCTGTGGCTATGGTGATGTTCACAAGAAATATTTAAAAATGAACGGTTTTTAATTTCCGTAAAATTATGTTTGCCACTACAAATTTAGCTTGATTCCAGTCGTGGGAACCCATAAAAATCATGTAATTTTCACTACTTAATACCGGTCTTACCAATGTTTGTGTATACCTACACTCTTTATCCACGTAGTTGTAATTTTGAACACGTTTTTCACACAAAACAAATTTTGCTGACGTACACCCACCAATATGGACACACTACACGACAAATCCGTATAATGGTTTGAAATAGTGTTTATACGAATCAGCTGATTGATGCCAAAACTTTTTAATTTTCTAACCTAGAAATTTTCGAACAGTGTTAAGCCGTAATTCCAAATTTTTGTATACAATGAAATTTATAGATACAAAATTATTATGTCTAATTTTATTCTTTTACTTGAATTTCGCCGATAGTTTAAGAACTTACACGAAAAAGGATATGGTTCAATTCAGGTACCACAATATGTTCAATATTTCAGACAATCGTAATTATGCTGCCCATCTTTTGCAGGGAAGAAGTGCGTCAAATGTTCCAGCATGCGTATGATAGTTATTTAAAGTACGCATATCCGTATGATGAATTAAGACCGCTTAGTTGTGACGGTATTGACACATGGGGAAGGTGACGTTTGAAAGTACTTGATTACCGAAAAAACAAACGATGTATTTTAGCTATTCACTGACACTCATAGATGCCTTAGATACCCTAGCAATAATGGGGAATTATTCAGAATTCCAACGAGTTGTCGACATTTTAACTACTAAAGCAAACTTTGATGCAAACATTAATGTTTCTGTCTTTGAGACTAATATTCGTATAATAGGGGGCTTGATAAGTGCACATTTGTTATCGCATCGGTAAGTAGTTTAAGCATTTAATAGTAAAATATAATTAGGTGATTGCATTTCATACAGTGCCAGTGTGTTTATTAGAATTTTATTTATGGAATATATTTTGTTTCCTAGAAGCAATTAGATTTTATTACGGGCATTTCATTCCTTAAAATTTTATGGAGGTCTCCCAACCCAATTATGTGAGGTGGATTAGTCGCCATTTTTTCTTTTATCATTTCACTATGGCTTTTCACTTAACTTCTCTGGACGCTTTCTTATTTATAACTTTGTTTCTCTAATTTCTTATTTCCAGATTCTTTATGTCTTCTCTCATCGCCTTGTCGTACCATCTCTTCTTTTGTCTTACTTTTATGTCTTTCTCTCACGAGCTCGCACTTGATTATTAGTACTCTTTTTACTCTGCTTTCTCGTGACTGTAAAATGTGTACCATTCATTGTAGTTTTAGTTCTTTGATCACATTTACGATGTCTTCACTTTGAGTTTCTTGTAGTATCTCATGGTTGATCATAAGTCTAATTTTAACCTTGCCTATTTTTTGGTCCTAGTATTATTCTGATTATTTTTTTCGTAGCGATCTGAACCAATCAGAAGGCTGGATTTAGTTAAGTTATCTTGTATAATTTTGATTATACAAAATCGATTATACTAGAGTAACTTCACTAGGCAACGCAATACATAACTTTTGTCAACTTGATGTTGTTTTCATGGAGATGACTTTCAGCTAGGTTAATACAAACAAATCGAACTGCTAATAAAATATTTATTTGTTTCTAATATTGAAATTTACTCAAAAAATAATCAAATCGAATACAATGCGTACTTCGAACAGGTTATACGTCTCAAACTTCCTGCACAATAACAAATCGTGTCAGTTTGACAGAATAATCCTCCCGCTGACGCGGTCGGATTATTTAATCTGTCACACTGACACTCTTTTATTATTGTGCAACAAGTTATCGACATATAACCCGATAATAACGAAATACTTACAGTATTACTTCTGATTATACACCTCATTATAAATTCGAACAATAGTAATTGAGAATTTTACTTAGTTACAAGGTATAGATAAACGAATATGCCCTTGACGACGTGGTATAATCACTTCGGTGTTTCGGTGGGTCCAACAAAGCAAAAATAATGGATAATAATAATCTAGAGCCATGATGTAATAACTGTCTATTGCAAATTCGAGGTTAGCAGGTTAGGCTTTGCGTCAGTTTTGACATAAACTGATGCAAAACCTAACCTGATAACGTCGAATTTGACATAGACTTACAGTGCCACCAACAGAAACAGTGCCACTAACACAAACAGTGCCAACCTAAGAAATAAAATAATTTATTATTATCGGTCTATTCATTATATAATCGTAACGAATACCACTCGAGCAATCGAAAATAATGATTATTTTTCACTCGTAACTCGACGTAATCTTTAAAATACCACTCGAGCTGCGCTCTCGTGGTTTTTCGCAGATTACGTCTCGTTACTCGGAAAATAATCGATTATTTTCGATGCTCTTGTGATATTATAACTGAGTATACAATTCATTACATAGTAAGCCAATAGAAAATTCCTATTTATCATAGTTACGATGTATAGATCAGCGATTGTACGCTTGACAACGTGATATAACCGTTTTGGTTTTTCACTGGGTCCAACAATTAAAAATATTCAATCTAGAGCCATGATTTTGTTATAGTTATAGTAACATTGTTGGGATTGCAATACGTTTAATATTATTACAAAATAATATCATATTTTCGTAATTTTTCGTAGAATACGTATCGCCTTGCCATACCCCTCTCCGAGTTTTAAATCTCTCAGTTTCTCCCTCTGCTACTCTTATCATCAGGTATGCTTCATCCAGTGTGATTTGTGTCAGCTTCATAAAATATCTGTTAGCTCTTAAACGGTAGGGTGGTCGTAGTTCAAATACAAAATAAAGGAACAATCGTTATAATTACAATATTAGGCGCCAGGCTCTATAACGTGACATAAGATACCTCGATAGAACAAATCGCAGTAAGATGATCATTTGAAACACAGAGAAAGAAAATCATAAATAGAATAATAACGGTTACATTTAAGAGGTTCAGTATACAATGCTCGACAAAATAATAAATTAAGTATTGTAGTTAAAGTTATATGGCAATCTGACAAACTATGTGTGTTTGCAATACAAAAATCACTACTATTGAAGTGTGTTGCGACTCAATATTAATGGTATGTGAGAATTCTCAAATGGCTTTTTCCAACGCATTAATCATTAAGCGTCTGCTTTAATATCGATTTTAGTACATTCTTACAAACTTGCTATAAACAGTTACTACACCAAATCAAATTTTAAGTATGTAAGCTATTGTATCTGTCATTGCGGGCAGTAAGAAGATTAAAAATCAGATACCGTTAAGTAATAATTTTAGTGCGAGTTATTCATAACCTACAATATGAACGTCTTTAATATATACCAACAGCAGAAAACTTCATTAAACTTGAGAGCTAACAGATGGTTGGCTGGCCATAACTATTCCCCAAATACAACAAAATAATAATTTTTGGCGACTCAGTTTGCTGAATAAACCATACGAAATAGACGAAAAGCTATACAAACGTAAAAAAACGTCAAAAACGTAGAGAATTGACTCACCTCTTAGTTAGCGTTCAGGCTTATAAGTGACATTTGTAAACTTTAAATGTTCATTTTAAGATTTGAGCGATGCCTCCCAAGACAATAATTTGAAGTGCATTGCCAAAGCTCGGTACAGAAACCAAGGGGCCACTTGCCTCCAGCAAATATGCCAAAAAACATATTCTGTACCGCCTTTTTACAACTGTGTATGTTATATAACCCTTTTTCAAACGGTTATTACAATTAGTAAATTCGATATCTACCCTATTGCTTAGTTAACAGAAGTCGTATTGAGAATAATGTATTAAATACTTACCTTGTTGCTTTTGAATTACTTTCAAAATTGACATATCTCACTTATGAAAATATATGATTGAAATTATATCACTTGACTATTATTTAAAATTACCTCGGCTAGTCAGTTTATTGAGCAAATAAGAATCTATCTTCCTCAGCTGAATGAGTAAAGGTTATAATAATGAATCACTTTATAATTGTATTGACTTCTTTGTCAATCACACTCCTTAGTACTTTTAGTAGAACCTTCTTTTAAGTTAGATTGTATTATTATGCTTGGTTTGACATTACAATCAATCAAAACTAAATGTCAAATTATTTAATCAAATTACTTTTTCAAATTGAGGTTAAAACTAATTACAGATACCTAGACCAAAATGATATAATTTCTACTTATAATGGCCGAAAACGTCGAGTACCCGAATCAAAGCAAATTTAGAAAACTTAATATTCTAAATTGCGCTCTAAACGTAAATTACAATGCTTTCCACTAATTTTGTCGTACCAAAATTGTTAATAAAAATACACTAACCTTCACGAAGACTCACTTGTACCTTGAATGTATTTTCTATCAGCTCCTAACTGATTGGTAGTCGTCAAACACCTCCATTGAGTTGTTGAAGACCCAAAATAGCTCGTTGTAGCTCTCGTACCTCTTAATACCTTGATAAACGGTAGTACAGCATGCCACAATCACTCTCAATTTCACTTACTGATGGTTTAAATACCAATTACCACTTCAAATGGTTTCAAACAATCTTGAAATATAATATGAATAATAATTGTGACCTTTGGTAAAATTTGATCGTGAAGAAGGCTATCTTGCTATTACGTACCAAATATACAATATTACTCTCACAATTAAAGGAAAGTTAGCCCTCTAACGTGACTTATTAAACGTAGATTATTCAAAATTAAAGAAGTTTTTTCACTTGCAGTAAACAACCCCCTGGTTGCCTATTGCTTCTATCGCCAACTGTTATCACATGATACCTTTTAGATATCTGGATATTAATATTGAATTAATTAAGCATCTACACAGCATGCTACATTACATGTATCAACTACCCTAGCTTTTGTTTTTCACCAATAAGTTATCAGTGAAGCATCAACATTTTCTAACAGTTTGTGTTGGCAGTAAAGCTAACCGTATATACACAGTGGGCCAAAAAAAGCGGTACAGATTTTGTAGCCTCGTATATTTGTAAGTCATTAATATTTTAAAATTACTATTATATCATCGAAAAGTTCAATGTATAGATGGAAGTGAAGCACTTTTACTACAAAGTCACAATGCTAATTGAAAGTTGTGTATGGTTAAACAAAGTTATACAAAAAATTCTGTTTTTTGGACAAGTTTATTATTTCAAACTTAGGCAATTCAATAATAATAACAAAAATTATCTAAATAGTTATTAAATATGCTATTTAAAAATATAGTTCCATACTTCCAGCATTTTTATCAACAATCACTTGTAATCGTCTTCGCCAGTTTCAAATCGCAAAAGCGATTTGCGCCTTTAGTTAAGCGTACCATTTTCATCAGGACTTCGATTAAAGCAACAATTAAAAGTAAAATGACAAATACAAACTGACATTGACCAAACAAATAAAACAACAGTCATTGCCTACTAATTTTGTTACAGATTTAATTGTAGATTTAAGCGATGAGACTTTATTAAAAACTCCCGTTTTTGCATGACCTTAATTAAAATAGCATAAAATCGAACTGAAAAGTTGTATTATTGAAAATAAGATATATTTTTAATCTCCCAAAGTGCAAGCATCTCGTTTTTCGAAGAAATATTTGAATTCACTAATTAGTATTGGAAATACGAGTATTTAAATTTTATACCGGTTTTTTTGGCCCACTGTGTATAAATTCGTTAAACTCTTCATACAGAAAGGTTAAGTTTTGCTTTCCATATGGAATGGTTGCCTAATAAGAAGGCGCAGAAACATCCATGAATGACATTTCTGATGTTAATACAACTATTAGAAATTTTTATTTATGATTACATCGGTTAAGCATTGCCGATATTAACTAAAAATACTTTAGAATAAATAGCAACAAGGCAAATCTCAAATCGTAAGTTGGATTCACAGTTTTGTCAATTAACGTAAATTAATAGGTTGGTGCAATGTAAAGCCAATCAAATAATTCAACAAATCTATCACCAAAGGGATTTATTACATGCAGGTTAATTAAATTCACATGTCAGTACAATTAAGTAAGTACAGTTCTATGAACGTTTTAAATAAAGGTAAGAAGGACAGAATGTTCAAATACAGTGCAAAAGAGCACAATAATAGATCGAATAAGGCTAAAAGAAAATGGAGCAGTAATATCTGAAGATTGGTGAAATTAAGACAGGTTTTAAAAACTGCAAGAAAAGCACACCACAGGAAATGGAAGATTTGTGTTTAAAAATAAGTCAGTGTAATGACACAAGTGAACAGACAATTAAATTAAAACTTTTTGAGTGGCACTAGAACTTAAATAAATTGCAAACATGGACAAACAATAATTTAGAAATAAGAATATGTACAGTTTTATAATTAATTTGTAAATTTAGATTAGAAGAATTTGCATTGTGTTCAGTTAACTTCCGTTTTTATGTAGCCAGATAGGCAATTGTTGTTAACAGACGCGAAGAGAAACAATTGAAAATAAATTAATTCAACACAAGCCAAATTGTCTCCAGATTATTTAACTTTTATCCCATTTAACATTAACATGTGTGAATGTGGGTTCGAAAATCCACCACATAAAAATAATTTTCTCCGGTGATCACCTTCCGAGAAGATCGGCAGACCATTTCAGCTTTCCGAGCACAAGTTGCGGGCTTCATTGGGGGTCCAGAGCCTGAGTGAGGGTGTCAGCAGTTCTGCCCGGTATGTACGAGGCCAGCACAGCAGTTACAGCATCCCGGGGGTCTAGCATCCAGCCGCAAGCTGCAGGAGAAGCTCTCCGAGAAACCAGTCGCAGCCTAAGTAAGGTTAAGGTTAGTGATGTCAAGCAAATAAGCGTGCTAGAGCCACGAAATTTACCACGGGGAACGAGATTGATGAGAGGAAGCCGGTCCCAGTTTTGCAATGCGTCAAAATGGTCCAGGAGTTCCAGAAATTGTAAAATCTAAGTTGAGGTTATGTTGGAGGGAAGCGTCCAGTAAAACATTTGCCTGCGAGGGACGCTACTAATGATCTAAAACAAAACACAATTAGGAACGCTTAATAAAGCGCAAAATTTGATTTACCTGTTTATTTGTTCATGGATTTGCTTTTAAATTCACTAATCACAAAGAATCGAACCGCACGTAAGATCAATTTGGTAATAGATAATTTTGACAGCGCAGCGAGTTTGCGCAATTGGCTACTTCTAAATTTCATAGCCCAGTGGCGTAACACGGGGATTTTATTTTGAACAATTGAGCTAGCCATAATTTATTTTTTTCTATTGCACATGTTAAAGTGTGCTTTTATCAACTCAAAACAAAAGGTCAAGTTTTACTTTAACCGCAAGGGTAGATAAAGTAGCACTTTAACATCAAGGATAGATAAAGTAATTTAATTTTCTAACTTTTGTTTAAATTAAATATGACAGCTTCGTATTATCGTAGCAACCCAATCTAGCTACCGACAGTTTGAAATGTGATTGACTGCCTTTATTTTCTTTTGAAATTGTTAAAAGTTCTTGCTATAGAAAAAAAAATCGTATTATACACGACGATAAAGTTATTTCTATCCACTCTTGAATCATTAACGTCTCGACTTCGTCTCGACGTTAAACAATTCACTCGTGGATAAAATTTAACTTTATCGTCTTGTATAATAAGTTACTATTATTTGCAGATGTGTGTAATACTAAAAAAGGGCAATACACAAATTCAATGAACCCATTGATACGGATAATTATTGATTTTAATCAGTTTGATTTCAGATAAAAATAAAAATATGTGTAGGGCATTTATTTATTAATTCATAAGCATAATAATATTACAATATACCTTTACAATATATATATATATATAATCAGAAAACCTTTTACCCTAAGGTGTAAGGTGTGTTACATTAATTTAAGTTTCAATTTACTGTATGCACAAATCTTGTCCATTCTTTTTTTATTTGCAGCTAACTGTTTCGCTTCTGCCCATGTTCTGTTTCTTTTCTTCAATATTCCTGCTACTTCGCTATTCCAAGTCTTTGGGTCGTCCTCTTGTTCTGCTTCGATGTACCCCTGTTTCCCATATACACTTAACTTGTCTGCTGTTCCCCATTCTGCACAGGTGGCCAAACCATTTCAATTTTTGCTTCTCTAATATGTTGTTAATTGCTTCAATTTTTGGTTCTTCTCTTACTACGTCATTTCTTATTCGATTTAATCTTGTGATGCCTTTGACTCTTCTTAGGTATTTCATGTCGATAGCTTGAATTTTGCTTCTCATTTTTGTTAAGACCAAACTCTCACTTCCATAAATTCACTTCAGTATTGCCAAACGTAAAACGAATCGATTAACTGTGGTTTATAAGGAAATGAACTACAAATTAATATCTCTAGATTTTTACAAAGATATAATATTTGTTTGTTATTGTAATGTTTTAATATTTATGTAAAAATTAAGAAGAAATACAGGTGCCTAAAAATGGTGTACGTTGTAAATCATCCGGAAATGCCTTTTACAGGACTTGTAGGTTTTTAGGGCTGGTCTTCAGCATTGGCCCTCAAATGTTTTTATGCTCTTAAAGATGCTCTTTCCAGACTTACTACGTAAACTTATATGAAAAAGTCACAAGATTTAATTTTTAAAGCAATAAAGGAAAGTCGTGTGATGGCCACATCTAATTTTTTCAACTGACAAATCATTGAATGAGGAAATCCCCTTGAAGAGATGAGATTTACATGTTTAAAGAATGTTTATTTGTATATTTGTAGGTAAATTACAAATTACCTAAGTATCTAGCTTTTACTTAAAATTAAAAATTAATGTGCATTCAGATTTTTACATATGATATGTAAATGCAAAAAACAGTACATTATCTAAAACCCCAAAAAACCCAGTGGGCAGATAATTTCTGAAAAACCCGGGTTTTTGCCAACCCTGGCTACAGAACAAAGTCTTGCGAATTTCAGTGAATGCGCCATGGTTTGTTCGTAACTCACAAATTCACCGTGATCTAGAAGTGCCCACTATAGAAGACATCATACGAAAAACAAAAACCTTTTTTGCCAATATTGATAAGTGCGCGAGTGCTGTCACCTATTCTTTTGGTGAAAAACATTTATATACAAGATTAAAACGGTAACTCCCCCAGGATATTTGGTTATCATCAGACGAATCCGACAACTAGACAACTAGAACTGGCCACAGAGGAACCTCATAGCGAGATGTCCTCCTTCTAATTAATCTGTGCAATATTTTTATTACATTTCACAAGACTATGTGTAGCGTTAAGTATGCTACTGATCTGGTTGAATTAATAAAAAAAAAACTATTTTGTACTGACGGTAAACGCAGATTGAAAGTGTTAGAGAATACCAAAAAGGATTTTTTTTTGATAGAGAAATTAGACACAATTTAGCGAATTATTTTTGTAGCGTCAACATCTTCTAAATCGCCAGCGTGGCCGAGCGGTTAGGGAGCTCAAGCTGTGGCGCCGCGGTACGGGGTTCAATCCCCACATCTGGCAACTGGCGGGCGGCCCACACAGTTGCTTTAAAAATTGGGTACCGAAACCACAGTTGTGGAAGTAGAGAAAATAAGGCAGTCGTCGAAGCCGTGATGCTAACCTCATGACCCAGTACGCCGTTAACGGTGTGCCAGATTGAATGAGTTTCGAAAAGAGATATTTCGCCGACCCTGACTCGCCGTATTCCGACGTGTGAAATGAAGTGCTCTGAACTTAACACCTTCTAACTATAGTGATTGAACCAATCTAACTATATAATATAATTCACATGTATAAAGTGAATTGCAAGGATATTGTCTTGTATTTTAAAATTCAGTTTATTAAAATTCAACTTCTATATTGGATAAAATTTCTACCTATAAAGTTGCACTAAAATGCTATTTCTACCCTAGTAATGGAAATTTAATACTCGTTTGTTCTGGTACATGGAAGTGCATTTTCTAATTTTATATTTTTAATTGTTATATTATGGATGTTTCCTTCCCAATTTCCAATTCGGAAAGTAGATTTTATAGTATTGTAGAACCAGGTTGTTTCTTGACAGGAGATGGAACTTCTTGATTGCGATAAGATGTAACGGGAGATGGTCAGGCCTTACCACCCCTTTAAAGACAATCTTAGCCCTCGTCTCTCGTTACAAATGAACATACTTCAATGGTTAAAAGTATATTGATTTCAATAAAAAATACAAAAGCTTATATATGATTAAATGTGTGTCGTGTTTTCTCAACCTACTATTAACATCAACTAAAAAACACGATAGCATGCACTTAAAGTAGCGTAATTATACAAGGTGGTCGCAATATAACCCAGTGCACGTCGCAGAATGCAAAGGTTGGCGAAATGCTTCCTATAGTAATTTGCAACTTGACCCAGTAACTCGATGCAAACTGCCGAGTCTTGTTTATAAACAACTTATCTGGCACGCATTGAACTAGTTCGTGTAGCCGAATTACACACACTTTTGTGTTTACTCGATTCCACTTAGTTTTACACCTTTTTGTTAATCCATGGTCAAACATAAGTTTGAACAATGGAACTCATCTTTTAACATCTCTATTGAAACGTTAGTGACATTATTAGAATAATAAGAGTAAGCCAGGGAACAATGTTAGTACTAGATATTAATATCGATCCGTTGTCAATTGCAACCCGCAGCTCTTATGAAGCACTAGAACAGCGCACAATTCAATTTTGGCGTTTTCCAGAGGTAATTGGCGATTTTATTAATAACAAAACGGTTATCAGGCAGAATTACAAGGGTATCTAGCGAGTAAAGAGAATGTTACAATAATTCAAACCTTTGTCATAATCACATTGTCTTTGCTCAGAAACCGTAAATTGTTACCTTTTCTGCCAATTTCTTTGAGTAAAAAGAACCAGAATGTTTTTACTTTGTTGATTGCTATATTGACCATAATTATTTATTTGCATTATGCCTAGCATCAACAACTAGCAATCATTTATTTCATGAACTAGTTTAACTAGTACAGGCAGATCTCGCCCTTCGCGGGGGTTACATTCCAGAAGAATGCCGCGAAGCCCAAAACCGCGATTCGCAAGTAAACACATAAATGATAAAAACGAGGTTAGGTTCCATTAACCTCAAAAAACCAAAACTTTTCTGCGGTTTTTGTCTGGCAAATCTGAAGCAGAAACTTTACACTTTGACGACATGGTTGTCCGTGTTTTAAAAATTAAACTCAATTGAATTTTCGGCAGAAACGCTCGAGAAAACAGTAAAGCTTGAATTAAAATTCCATACGTAACATATGTCTGCCACTTTCAGGTCCAATTTGGTAATAAGAGATTCAAAGGAATAGGCTCGTTAAGTGTGTTTACAAGTTCGTGATAAATAATGTTATTTAGGTGTTCATGACATAAACCGCATACGTCTGCTTTATTTACTTACGGCCGGTCTTATAAAGGTCACTAATCTGACGTTAACTTTAAATCGCTGTTAAAATAAACAAAAGCTCATCACAGCGAATTAAAGTTAACGTCAGATTAGTGGCCTTGATAAGACCGGCCGTTAGTGTGTGAAAGTTGAAACAGTTGGCAATTCCGTGAACGGCAAAGAAAAGGGAGCACAAAGGTGCCCCGTGTAACATCAAATCAGCGAACCGCAAAGCCGCGAACGGCGAGGTCTGCCTGTACATTGGTTTGACTTTTTTAGAGCTGGTGTTAAATTAGAGCCTGGATGGCCTTGCAATGGCCCACTGCTGAGACTAGCGGAAGATGTTGCTAAACGTCTAATAGCAGCTTTTGATACAAAATCCGGAATGCCATATGGGACGGTGAATTTGCGCCATGGAGTGCCTCCTGGGGAGACTCCGGTTACCTGCACAGCTGGAATTGGCACTTTCATATTGGAATTTGGAACCCTCAGCAGACTTACTGGAGATCCACTTTATGAAGAGGTGAGATTGTAGTTGTAATCGCAATTTATTATCGCATTTATTTTGAGTTTCGTATACTAATGCACTTCTGCGACAAAAGAAAAATATTGTAAGTGAAAGTGCGATATTAAGGATGAAGGTTTATGAGCAATACATTTTTAAAAATGTATTTAGTTCGAGGATTAGAAGAGTATTAAGTATAGTAATTAAAATTGACTATCTGCAGGACTCTTTAGGCTCTTTTTGTTCACTACTCAAAAATTTATTCCTTTAAATATTTTTAGAAATTAACTTTATTGGTAGAAATTATGTTAATGAAGTGCAAAAAGAAGTACCTATTTTTGTGTGAAGTCAATATATGTAACGGTTTAGTCAGCAATTGGCTATAAAGAAAATCACTTTTTCCAAATTTAAATAATCAAGCATTCTAATTGGCAAAAAATCAAACCACGAGCTTACTAATACATAACATCAAATTGCTGGGTAATATAAATTGGTTTTTCTATAAGTATTATGTGAAATGTGAAAGGTGAATGTGAGTAGTGAAAAGGGAAATATGAAAGGTAAAATGTCAAATGGGAATTGTGAAATGCAAAAAGTCAAATGTAAAAGATCAAATGTAAAATGTCAAATGTCAAGTTCAAAATTGTAACATGTAAAAAGTCAAATATCAGGTTGAAATGTAAAATGTCAAATTTAAAACTCAAAATGTGAAATGTAAAATATAAAATTTAAAAGGTCAAATGTAAAAAGTAAAATATCAGGTTTAAATGTAAAATGTAAAATTCAAAACTCAAGATGTGAAATGTAAAATTTAAAAGGTCAAATGTCAATTTCAAAAATGTAAAATGTAAAAAGTCAAATACAGGTTTAAATGTAAAATGTAAAACTCAAAACTCAAGATGTGAAATGTAAAATTTAAAAGGTCAAATGTCAATTTTAAAAATGTAAAATGTAAAAAGTCAAATATCAGGTTTAAATGTAAAATTCAAAACTCAAGATGTGAAATGTAAAATTTAGAAGGTCAAATGTCAATTTCAAAAATGTAAAATGTAAAAAGTCAAATATCAGGTTTAAATGTAAAATGTAAAATTCAAAACTCAAGATGTGAAATGTAAAATTTAAAAGGTCAAATGTCAATTTTAAAAATGTAAAATGTAAAAAGTCAAATATCAGGTTTAAATGTAAAATGTAAAATTCAAAACTCAAGATGTGAAATGTAAAATTTAAAAGGTCAAATATCAATTTCAAAAATGTAAAATGTAAAAAGTCAAATATCAGGTTTAAATGTAAAATGTAAAATTCAAAACTCAAGATGTGAAATGTAAAATTTAAAAGGTCAAATGTCAATTTCAAAAATGTAAAATGGAAAAAGTCATATCAGGTTTAAATGTAAAAAGTAAAATTCAAAACTCAAGATGTGAAATGTAAAATTTAAAAGGTCAAATGTCAATTTCAAAAATGTAAGATGTAAAAAGTCAAATATCAGGTTTAAATGTAAAATGTAAAATTCAAAACTCAAGATGTGAAATGTAAAATTTAAAAGGTCAAATGTCAATTTCAAAAATGTAAAATGTAAAAAGTCAAATATCAGGTTTAAATGTAAAATGTAAAATTCAAAACTCAAGATGTGAAATGTAAAATTTAAAAGGTCAAATGTCAATTTCAAAAATGTAAAATGTAAAAAGTCAAATATCGGGTTTAAATGTAAAATGTAAAATTCAAAACTCAAGATGTGAAATGTAAAATTTAAAAGGTCAAATATCAATTTCAAAAATGTAAAATGTAAAAAGTAAAATATCAGGTTTAAATGTAAAATGTAAAATTCAAAACTCAAGATGTGAAATGTAAAATTTAAAAGGTCAAATGTCAATTTCAAAAATGTAAAATGGAAAAAGTCATATCAGGTTTAAATGTAAAAAGTAAAATTCAAAACTCAAGATGTGAAATGTAAAATTTAAAAGGTCAAATGTCAATTTCAAAAATGTAAGATGTAAAAAGTCAAATATCAGGTTTAAATGTAAAATGTAAAATTCAAAACTCAAGATGTGAAATGTAAAATTTAAAAGGTCAAATGTCAATTTCAAAAATGTAAAATGTAAAAAGTCAAATATCAGGTTTAAATGTAAAATGTAAAATTCAAAACTCAAGATGTGAAATGTAAAATTTAAAAGGTCAAATGTCAATTTCAAAAATGTAAAATGTAAAAAGTCAAATATCAGGTTTAAATGTAAAATGTAAAATTCAAAACTCAAGATGTGAAATGTAAAATTTAAAAGGTCAAATGTCAATTTCAAAACTGTAAAATGTAAAAAGTCATATCAGGTTTAAATGTAAAATGTAAAATTCAAAACTCAAGATGTGAAATGTAAAATTTAAAAGGTCAAATGTCAATTTCAAAAATGTAAAATGTAAAGTCAAATATCAGGTTTAAATGTAAAATGTAAAATTCAAAACTCAAGATGTGAAATGTAAAATGAAATGTAAAATGTAAAATTTAAAAATGTAAAGAGTGAATGGTGGAACGTAAAATGAAATGTAATAAGACTAAGCCATGGACCTAGAAGCCCATAGTGCTGTAATATATATACATTTATAAAGTATTAGAAATTTATTTTAAGTGAAAATAATTTTAGGTAGCAATGAATGCTCTGTATGCTCTTTATAATAATCGTTCTCAATTGGGGCTGTACGGCAACCATATAGACATCCTCACAGGCCATTGGACTGCACAAGATGCTGGCATTGGAGCTGGTGTTGACTCATATTTTGAATACCTAGTAAAAGGAAGCATATTGTTACAAAAGCCTGAACTAATGGAGATGTTCCGAGAAGCAAGGCGGTCTATCGATAGATACCTTAAGCGAGAAGACTGGTATTTGTGGGTTTCTATGACAAAAGGCCAAGTTACACTGCCAGTTTTCCAGTCTTTAGAAGCATATTGGCCTGGCGTTTTAAGTCTAATTGGTAAGCCAGCGCAAGCTGAAATTCAATCTTGCATTAATTATATTAATTTTCAGGCGATACGTCATCTGCAATGAAGACCTTGCACAACTATCATCAAGTATGGCTTCAATATGGTTTTACCCCGGAATTTTATAACATTCCACAAACAGAAGCTGGAAATAATCGGGAAAATTACCCCCTGCGCCCTGAATTGATAGAATCGGTCATGTACTTATATAGAGCTACTGGAGATCCCTATCTTTTACAAGTTGGTGTTGATATTTTAAGAAGCATTCAGCATAGTGCAAAAACGCCATGTGGATATGCCACGGTACTTACTTTTTGAATCCGTCGCAGTATTGTACGTTACATTTGTTTTTTCTTTTTAGATTAAGGACGTACGAGACCATCGAAAAGAAGATCGTATGGAGTCTTTCTTTTTAGCCGAAACTACAAAATATTTATATTTACTTTTTGATACTGACAATTTTATACACAATCAAGGTCAACATGGTACTATAGTTAACACTGCTAATGGTGAATGCATTTTAGAAGCCGGTGGCTATATTTTTAATACTGAAGCACATCCAATAGACCCTAGTGCTTTGTATTGCTGCCACGAAAAGCCTAGAGAAAGATTGTTTGATTTTGCAGAATTAAATGCAAAGAAAAGTATCTTTAGGGGAGAAACTATTGATGAAAGAAGAAATGGTTTCCAAGTAAAGGAAGATGCTGACTTGGAGAATAATTTGTTAGTAAATAGCGAGAACAAAGAAATAGAGTCTGACGTAGATGCGGATATGATTCCAGAAAATGTGAGTGAAATACAGTTAAATCAAAACAGAGGAACAGCTGAATTAATACAAGAGGAAAATTTAAGTAGTGTAACTACAGAATCATATGGTGATTATATGAAGCTAGACGATAACGATAGCTATGAGTTAAAAACTACTACAGATGTAGAGGCGAATATAGAATTACTTGAATCTAATAATAATTCCACATTATTTAGAGAAGATGTAGAAGATAATTATTCTGTACTACCCAGCATAATTGATCAAATATTTCTCAATACATCTATACAGCAGAAACATGATCCTCAACGAATGCTTGAAAGAATTCGATTTGAAAACAAATATTTAAAAAATTCATCGTGGGAAAGCAACTATAAGTTGTTAAGTTGCAGAGCTCAACCATTTCTGCAGAGGTTGTCAATTCTTGGGGAATTTTTTAATAGATGATCATTGTTTTGTAATTCTAATGTAAATTTAAATTGTTTTATTTATACATTCATATGATGACTATGTTGTTGCTAATAAAATTATTATCACATATTTTAGATATATTTTAATAGTCATTAACATCATGGCTTTTTCAGTACATTTTTA
The DNA here is from genome assembly GCA_940337035.1 of Agriotes lineatus. Taxonomy (NCBI): domain Eukaryota; kingdom Metazoa; phylum Arthropoda; class Insecta; order Coleoptera; family Elateridae; genus Agriotes; species Agriotes lineatus. The sequence continues at coordinate 74,036 of CALNHX010002527.1, read as the reverse complement.
AAATAAAATTTATACTATTGCTTTTGAACAGGTACGGCTAATAATATCCATCTACTATACAACCATGCCCTGGCTAGTAATTATTAAGAGTTAACAGTTTTAGCATTTTTTGTTCACAGTACAATTCTAATCTATAGCTTTTTATAATAATTGTGAATTGTATTATACAGGATGTCTACTCTTCGATTACTGCTTTGCATTTAATCCAATAAAAAGCTTGATTAACGCTAGGAAAGCAATACATAATTGTATAGGCAGTATGTCCATCAGAGTAATTAAAAGCAAAAGGCGATTTTACAAAAAAATAGTGAAATACATACTTGTCCATGGCTAAATACTGGTTGTGGCAAATACGATATATTCCCACTTGATCTATAGTTTGTTTTTGTGATTTATTAATTGTCATCTCAAATGATAGGCCCACAGAAAAATTTGTTTTCCGAAGCCAAAAAGGTAGTGCAATATTAGAATGTGTTAATCTCTTAGAACAGAAAATAGACAGGAAGGCGCATTTCATTTAACTTGGCTGTAACATCTAGGCGACGGAAACGGCCATTTTGAAAACCCATTTATGACTAATGAGGTGTGATACCGGTTTGACAGTTGTGGGTTTTAGTTAGTTTGAGACATATTTTGGCTGTTCTCAGCCCCCAAATACCAGGACTTTGGGCATTATGTTCCATCAGTAAGTATTAATATTACTTTTCACTTCAAATAGAGAGATCATTTCTCTGAACATGTCACTTGTCATACGTACTTGTACACAACAATAGTCATGGGCATAGAAGGGAACGTATAATGGGGTCATTATTTGTAATCACACAATCTGAGGAAGCAATTTAAATTACAGACAGTGACTGAAGTCACACAAACTCACATGTAGTCATAAATCACATAGTGTAAAGTGTACTTAATAAAACTGTTGAAATTGTTTGCTGCACATGCACCCTCTTGATATGATACGCCACTGCCAAAAGGAAACAACCATCCGCCATTTTGAAAACCCATCGCGGTCGCACGGATTTCTTACAAATGCGGCTTCCTGTTTATTTTCTATTCTAAGGTTAATCTATACGCGGTAATAATACTCTTCTGCCTGGCTTGTGGCTTGTCCATTTAATACCAAATCTAAGCAGTTCTCAAATAAATCGCGTACCATTAATCTTATCTCATCTATTATACCAGTAGACACATTTAAAATGTTCAAGCTAATATCTATTGATCCCGTTAAGCAATGTGGATATATTCCACTGAAATTTAACGAATCTAGATATTTGGAAAATTATAAAATGTTGTCTTTATGCGATACAATTGTATTCACATTCAATATTGTTGTTCATATTCAGGCAAGAGACATATAATTTTGTTGTTGATTTCATCGCAATATTCGTTTTAAGGGTTAAAATTGAGAGTTTTGAGGGCCGCTGGTAGGGTAGGAACGGCTAGAAAATCGTTTAAATAAGCGACATGCACTTCATGCGAAAGCGGATAAAACTTCAAAATAACTCGCCCCAAGAATATTTATTTATTTCGTACTTAGCCAACAGTCATTAGGCCAATTATAGGTGTCGCTGTACCTTTATGGGGACTTCCAACCCTACTAACGACTGTCATGATGTTATTGTGACATCCGGAACCAACTATTTCCGTGGCAGCAGTACCACGAGGGGCCGAGAGAGGCAGCCGTGGAACTCCCATCCAAGTTCTGACCAGAAAGAGCGTTGCTTAACTCTAATATGGGCCATGTGCACGGAATTTTTTTTGCAGCAGTTTGTTTGCAGCTAACTCCACTCAGTGGCGTAACAAGACGGTTTGGCGCCGGTGTGCAAGAATAAATGATAGCCGCTGTAGACAAGAAGTATCAGAAAAAAGAGGGCGGGGGGGGGTATTTTTGGGCTTAACATGAAAGGTTACTTACTGCAAGATAAAACACATTTAGATGTTTCAATCTTTTATTAAATATAACATAATAATAATAATCCCATTATTCTCTATTGGGACATGGGGTATTCGTATATTCTCTCCAGTTGTCATTTTCCTTTGCTATTTGGCTCAGTTGTGCTATAGTTTTTCCTGTCTCTTGTTTTACAGTTGCCCTCCACGTTTTTCGCGGGCGTCCTCTGTTTCATCTTACTTAGCAAAAAGTTTTTAATAATTTTTAATTTAGAAAAAGATCTCTCAGTGGAGGCTGTAGTGACGGGATGTAAAAAATAGGATATAAGCTGTATACAAATCTGGAAAGCTAGCCAATGATGTGTGATTCGACAGACATTTTTCTCCCACTTCCTTCACTGATAAGCATGATTTAATACTAATTGTGTACGAAGATCGAAATTGTACAATTTGCTTTAGTAAGCCGTAAGCTGATCTCGATCAGTTTCATACGTAGTCTAAAGTAATTTGGCACTCTCTATGACCTCTGTGTCTGAGGCAATCGTCAGAAATTTGAGGTTTAAAACTTTGAATTTATAGTATGTTACTATGCACTATGCACTATAAAATCTAAGAATCACAAACACACACTAGAGCTTGAACTTCTAATCTACTCAAAAGGAGAAAAGACTGCGCACTCAAGAGAGCCCAGTGGCGCTCACGTATCATAGTCTGTGGTCGCTTTGAACCACTATTCTAGGAAAACTTTTATTTTCACTACAAACTCCGCTAGTGCGGCGCCTATATAGAGTCGGCGCGGAGGTTCTTCGCACCCCCTGCACATATGATAGTTACGCCACTGACTCCACTAATTGGCGCAGGCTTAAATGTCCAAATATTCCCTTTTACACCAAAACTCCGCCAAACGGCGTGGGGCACACAAAGATTCAAAAACAGCCTAACTCCCCCATCAGATTATAGAAAAACCATGCAAGATGCTGGCTTCGCTGTAAAAATGAATCAAAGGCCGAAGCGCAATAAGTTTGCAAAATCCAAGTACCACCAAAAAAAGTAATCACCAACCTAACGAATTTCGATGTGCGCGAATCGAATATCGGCACTGTTCACAGAGAACCAACCGCTAAGAGAGCATTTACACCGTAACACCCTTTGGTGGTGAATTCCAAAAATCCCTGAAAATGGTTTGGCCTGTTTGTAAGACGATCTAATATGCTAAATTTCAACTTCATATCTGTAGTAGTTGGCTCGTTAAGGCAATCTTTAAAAAACAGATCTATCTCATTTAACTCTTTTGAGCAGATGCATTCTGCAAATCCTATCTCGTGACGATCTTTAGAAAAACACATGTACCCTATTTAATCCCTTTGAGGGGATATACATTTCGAAAAACCCTGGAAATGACTTAATTCGATGTGTAAAACAAACTACTGTGCCGAATCAACTTTCTACCTACAGCTGTTACCGTATTACGGCGATCTTTAGAAAAACAGATCTACCCCATTTAACCTTTTCGGGAGTTATTTTTGAAAAAGCCTGAAATTGATTTGACCTAATTTGTAAAATTATGTACAGTCGCGGCCATAAAAACCGGGACAGTTTTTTTGATCTAATTTTCAAAATGCGAAAAGAAGTGCTGACACTGACAATTCTAATTAATAATTGTCATCAAAAGTCATTGTTTAGATCTGAATAATGACTTGATGACATTTATTAATTAGAATTGTCAGAGTCAGCACGTCTTTTCGCATTTTGAAAATTAGGTCAAAAAAACTGTCCCGGTTTTTATGGCCGCGACTGTAATATACCGAATTTCGATTTCCGGTCTGTAGTAGATCATTTGTGGTTATTTTTAGAAAAACACTTCTGACCTATTTAACCAGTTTGAGGAAATGTATTTCGAAAAACCCTAAAAATAATTTCCGATTAGTAAAACGATCTAAAATGCCGAATTTCAACGTACTGCTTGCAGTAGCTTTCCCGTGGACATATTATGACAAATAGATTTGTTTCATTTAACCCCTTTCGGAGATGAATTCTGCAAAACCCCAAAAATGATTTGACCTGATTTGAAAAATGTTCTAATATGCTCAATTTCAACTACTTGTAGTAGTTTCCTTGTGGCGATATTTAGAAAAAAAGATTTGTCCCATTTAACTCCTTTCGGGATGAAATCTGCAAAACCTTGAAATTTACTAGATCTGATTTGTAAAACAAACTAATGTGTCGAATTTCAGCTTCCCACCTGTAGTAATTTCCTCGTTGTAGAGCTTTAGAAAAACAGGTCTCGCACAGTTAGCTCCTTTGGCAGAATGAATTTCGAAAAGCCCTGAAAATGATTTGACCCTATTTGTAAAAAGAACTAATATGGCGAATTGCAACTTTTTACTTTCTCCCAGATTCTGTTACGTAACGATCTGTGAAGTAAAAGTCAATCCCGTCGAATAGAGGGTAAAAAAACTAAACTTCTTGTAGACGATATTGTTTAGTATATTATAGTTTTCCCTTCTGGTTTGAGCACCACTAAGTTTTTTGGAGAACTGGCTCCTAAACAGTCTAGATAAAGTTGACCGAGAGAAAAAGTCTTCCTTTAAGTCGACCTCAGCCTGATTCAGCAACTTTCTCTGCACCTTGTTGATCGTCATGGCAAAGCAGGTTTTGACGGAAAATTGCAGTCTCTTAAATTGAAAAGAATAGTCTGAAAGAATAAGGGGTATTCGAGGAATGAAGACTGTCTCCACTTGTCCAAAACCTATGAAAATTGTGGCCTCAGTGAAGTTTCGATGCGGAGCTTTCACCTGCATTCGAGTTTAGGAGTCTTCACGTTTCTCAGTAGTACAGGGTGACCACGGGAAGTATTTACATTTTAAAATAAGCAAAACTGTGTTAGTTTTTCAAAAACAAATTTATTTACGTTACTAACATGTTTGTTAGGATATGCCATTTGTGACCACTTAACATTTTTGATGGGACTGTACTCAGCCCAGGCGAGTGATCAGGTGATGGTAGGGCGGTCATTCAGCTCTCAAGGCATGCCCATATACGTATCTCAGTCGCAATGGAGCCGTGGACAGTTGAACATCGCGTGTTTACCTACGAGTCGTATGTAAGAAACAATGATTCAGTGGTAGCGGCTCAGCGTGATTTTCGCATTCGTTTCAACGTTGACCGGCATGGAGCCGTACCGACCCGACCAACGATTATGAAATGGGTTAGAAGTTTTCGAACCACGGGCAACATTATGAGTAAAAAGTAAGTAATTTGGATGATCTGAAGGAAGCAATTCGTGAGGAGGTGGCACTAATCACCGAGGAGCGAGTATGGCAGAACTTCCTAAACAGAATTGAAAATTGTATCAGGGAAGACGGTCGTCACCTTCCTGACCTGATTTTTGCTACTTAAGTTAAATGGCATATCCTAACAAACATGTTAGAAACGCAAATAAATTTGTTTTTTGAAAAACTAACACAGTTTTGCTTATTTTAAAATGTAAATACTTCCCGTGGTCACCCTGTATAATGGATGCTCTAACTTTCAAAGGCAGACGATTTGGAAGAAGTCCGGGAGGGTCGAGAGTGTGGAGAAACTCAACATGGTAGTGCACCGTGTCATCTGTCTCCACCACACTGTTAATCGACTGATAGATCTTATTCTCCGAATGAAAGGCTCCGAGGTGTGTGTTATTGATTTCTAGTGTTTTATCATTCTTCAGAGTGATAATCGCCCTTTTTCGAAGCCAGGACACAGGTTTTGCTATTATGTTCTTGATGTCGGAATATATTGTTAGTGAGGTTGACGATATCTGTCACGGCTTGACATAGGTTTTCGTTGCCGAGTTTCAAGAGAAGTTTGGAAAACTATTCGGTCTTGGAATATTTTCTCATGTAAACCCTTATATAAATTCAAAACAATATGTCCTTATTGTACTGATACCGCATTTTGAAAAATCACTGTTATAACACTTTTTTGTCTTGAGAGCAACTGCCATTTAAATAAATATCGACGAGCGGATAAAACCACAGTAAATAAAAACAAACACACATTGCAAAATATTTTACAACTTATAAAACTTCTTCGTAGACAATGTTTAACGTGTGGCACGATCCATTAGGTAAAATTTTAATTTTTAAGTTTTTAAAACAACGCACACGTGACATTGCTACATATAATTGACCATGATAAATACTGGTTGTGACAAATACATTCCTACTGTGTCCAGACTTTGTCCTTGCGATTTATTATTTGTCATTGCAAATGCTAGGCGTACAGGAAACTGTCTTCTCCGAAAGCAAAAAGGTAATGTAATATCAGAAGGTGTTAAATATATACGCGTAATCTATACCAGTTGACACATTTAAATTTCTCAAGAGAATAACAATTGCCGCTATTTTTAGTGTTAAGCAACGTGGAGGTATTTCACTGAAATTTTACGAATCTAGAAATTCCGTAGAAAATTGTAAAATGTTGTCATTATCTGCAATTGTAATCACACTCAAATATTTTTTTTTCATAACCAGGTAAGAGGTATAACTTTGTGGTTAATTTCATGGCAATGTTTTTTGGCCATAAAATTGAGAATTTAGAGATGTTCTCAATAGTTGAAAAACTATTACCAAATATTGCCGTAATGATGTCCTCTTTGGCTATTAGTTGAGATGGTATTTTAATTGTATCCTCCTCACCTCTATTCGTGGTATATTCTCCATTCTCAATTTTCAAGAGAATGGGCGATGTGTAGGTACATTCGATTAATAATGAACTGATGTACAGTCAAGCTTCACTCGCACACGCTACTTTTCGAAAGGAAAGATTGCAATTTAAAAAAAAATTCGCTGTCACTTTGGCGTTTTCTAAGAATTTAGCAGGCCGTATTTTGCAAAAACAAAGTCGAGCAGTATAGTGGTCCATTGCAAAAATCACCAGAACATTGCGGGCCGACTTCGAGAGCTTACCTGTTTCACTGCTACGCGCTGCAAAGCTACGTCACTTACGCGCTACAATATTTTGGGTTTTCTCTAAAAGTTATGCAGTTATTTGCAATTTAGTACTTTTGTGCACATCTACACGGTAACGGCTTTTATTTAAAAAAAAGAATTATCGAAACCGGCCTGGTGGAAGTCTCAAAATAGATGTCGACAGAACACGCTTCACGTTTTAAATACGAGTATATAGATATATTTTTAAGGTGTATAGTAAGCAAGAGGAGTACAGCGTCGACGCAAAACCTGTTAATACAGCTTAGTTACGCACCGAATATTAAAGTCATTTTGCAGTGTTAAATTAGGGGTATAAAAGTGGAAAATGTGTTAAAAGAAAATAGAAGATATTGAAGTTCACAGAAAGTATCTAAGTTACAAGGATAGGGGTTGTATAAGAGAAAACTATTAATTATTTAGGCGAAGAGATAACATAGAACCGACATCAGCTGAGCAGAGCAGAAGCCCCGTGACTTCTCACGGGTCAAACGCGGTGTAAACTGCTGGCGGCGCGGGAAGGCCGCCAGTGGCGTAACATAAGCAAGGCGTGCGCGTAAGTGGAGAAGTTAATTTAAGCAGCGGACATGAAAATAACTAAAATTAACAAGAAGGCCAATGTTCGAAACGAAAAACAACGTTGGAAGTATCGTAGAATTTATTTGCAAAAGGAAAAGATGAGAGCTAGAGAATAAATCACTGGAGAAAGAAGAAGACGGGTTCAGGAGAAACAAGAAAATACAGAGATCTCCACCAAAAACAGACAATAACGGAGAGAATCAAGAGAAAGAGAATCCCACGGAAATTGGAATGGATAAGTTAGAGAAGCATAAAAGGCGTACTAAAAAAAGAATTAGAATGGAAAACTGAAAAAAAAACTGAACTAATCAAAGAAATAGACAGCTGGAAAAGAAAACTTGAAAACCAGGAAAACGGATAAACGAAACAAAGAACAAACAATTAAATTAGCTACATGGAACTTACAAGGGTTAAACAAAGAAGGAAGTACGAAACAACTGGCACAATAACAAAAAAAAATACAATTTAGACATACTAGCCGTACAGGGAACAAATATAAAGGGAATAACAATAAAAAAATTTAAAAATTATATCTCGTGTCTAGGAAGAGGGGAAATAGGTTTGACACAGGCTTTATATTAAAAGACGACTTGAAGGAAAAAATTCCAGATTTTAAAATGATCACTGGCAGAATAAGCATGTTAAGACTAAGAGGAAAGTACAGAAAAATGATAATAATTAATGCCCATGCAGCTACAGAGGACAAAGATGACGACATAAAACAGGAATTTTACGACGCAATAGAAAGCGCAGTAAACAATATACCAAACTTTGATATAACAATCATAATAGGCGACTTTAACGCACAAATTGGAAAGGAAGAACGTAACATCGAAATAGCCGGGAAAGAAAGCCTACACAATAAGACTAAGGATAATGGACAAAAATTAATCGACTTCGCAGCTAGCAAAAAAATGATAATCAAAAGCACCCGTCAAAAACGAAAATATATTTAGAAATCAACATGGATAAGCCCAAATAGGATGATATATAACCTAATTGAACACATATTAGTAGAGAAAATACACGAGAAACAAATCTTAAACGTGAGAACTTACCGAGGGGCGGACATTGACTTGGACCACATGCTGGTGGTAGCAAAACTCACACAAAAAAGACCCAGACTACAAAACGACGAAAACACGAAAAATGTGATTAGGAGCAAAGAATATAATCACCTTATTTATGAAGAAAACACAAAAAAATGATCTCAAAAAAGGTATCAGAAGAAGTGAACGAAGAATGGAACAACATAAAAAAACAATAATATTAAGTACAAAACTATCCTTAAATCCTCCAACCCATAAACAGAAGAAAGAATGGTTTGACGATTGCAAGAAAGCAATACAAAGAAAGAAGGAAGTAAAAATGAAAATGCTGAAACATAATACACAGGAAAATATAGAGTTGTACAAACGAACAAGGAACGACACACAAAACCTCATTAGAAACGAGAAAAAAGTATCAATAAACAAAAAATTGAAGACAATGGAACAAAACTTTAAAAATAATAACACAAAATTATTTTACAAGAATCTAAAGGAGGAAAGACGAGGCTATCAAATACTTATAGTTGCCCTAAAAAATCAGCAAGGTGAAATTTGCATGGGAACCAAAAGAATACTAGATATCTGGGAACAGTATTATAAGAATATCCTGACACAAGCCAATAACGAAAACCAAAACGAACAATACCTACGAAAGAAAGGGAACGACCAACAAAGAGATGAACCAATCGAAGAAGATCTGATAGAAGTGATAAGGAAAACAAAAAATAAGTGATAAGGAAAACAAAAAATAATAAAAGTGCAGACTCAGATGGGATCATAATTGAACAAATAAAAAATGGCAACGAAGAACTACTAAAAAAGACTGAATGGACTTAAACAAATTTGGAAAGAGAAAACTATGCCCATAGAATGGAATCAGTCGTTGATTTATCCTATACACAAGAAAGGCAATACAAAAAAAACCCAGCAAATTATCGCCCAGTTGCACTTCTAAATGTAACCTATAAAGTACTGGCAAAACTAATAAACAGCAGAATACAAGACGACATCATAAACAAAATAGGACAATACCAAGCGGGATTTAGAAGTGGGAAATCAACAATAAATCACATATTTATGTTACGACAAATACAAGAAAAATTCGAAAAGAACAACATCCCAATTCATGCAATATCCATAGACTTTAAACAGGCTTTTGACAGGATAAAAAGAGAAAAGATCTACGAAGCAATGCAAAATTTAGAGATAAAAAGAAAACTTATACAATTAACTTATATGACATTACAAGAAACAAAGAATAAAGTAATTCATCCAGGACAACTATCGGAAGACTTTCAAAGCAATACAGGAATTAAACAATGCGATCCATTATCGTCAACTTTATTTATTATAACCCTCGAACACATAACAAGAGAAAGCAAAATCAAAACAAACATTATTTTGAAAAATTCCAATACCAATTACTAGCATTCGCTGATGATATAGTCATGCTATCAAGAACAAAAGAAGAATTAAAATTAATTACAAGCAGGTTTGAAGAAGCAGCAAGGAAAGTAGGTCTAGAAATAAACCAAGATAAATCCTGCTACATAATTCTGAGAAAAACCAACCAACTTGTGGACCTTAACCTAAAAATAAAAAACGATAATAATATCGAATATACATTTAATCTAAAGACTAGTGTATAGTGTACCTTGGAACAGAAATAACAAGTAAAGAAGAGTGTAACAGCGAAATAAAAAGACAGATTACAGCTGGCATAAAGTGTGTCGGAGCATTAAACAAAGTGTTAAGTGATAAAAACATTAGTAAAAAAGCAAAAGTTCATATATGTATACAAAACAATAATAAGACCGGTAGTGACCTACGCAAGCGAAACCTGGACTGTCACAGAAGAAAGCAAGAGGAACTTGGAGGTGTTTGAAAGAAGAACCCTGAGAAAAATATATGGTAGAAAAAACGAAAATGGCAACTGGAGAAGAAGAACCAATGAAGAAATAAACGAATTATTTAAAGACATAAGAATAATCAACAGTAATATTCCAAGTGCATTAAAATAGCTCATTAAATTTTGACATTTTCTGTCAGAATGTTTTGCTAAGAAATTTGTCAAGTTAATTTACCGCTCAACAAGAATCCCGAGTGCGTAGCACTAGTGATTTTGGGGCGGAAAATGTACGAGATATATTTCTTCAGAGCAAAACATTCTGACAGAAAATCGTCAAAATATCGGAATATATGTGCCTAGAAATAATGTCCTTGATGTAGTAAAGGACGAATTCTATAATCAATTAGAATTAACTTTAGGAAAAATAGAAAAGCATTAATTATGACGGCCGACGGGACAACGGGCTCAAAAAAGAGTGACAAAATAATCGGGCAGTTTGGAAAAAAACGTCCTTAACGATAGTGGAGGAAGATTAATTGAAATATGCACGCAATACTCCTTAAAAGTCGCAAATGGTTTCTTTGAACATACAAATGTACATCGCGTACATCAGTTTACATGTTCTAAAAAATTTCCTCTTTCAGACAACTGTAAAATAACATATACGGGATTTTTGTAACAGGAATTCATTAACAAGGTTAGATTAGAGTTTCTTGAAGCCATTTAAATAGATATTTATCATCAATAAAAAATATTTCTCCTAAAAAGGGTCTTGTATCAAAAACATAAAAATTCTGCGAACACATTACTCTTCTGTAAATAATAAAAAATCGGAAGGAGTAATTAACATTTTATATTATTGTTTCCAATTATAAATCTTTAAAGTCTTCCCCTAAAGGTAAGTCTTGCCACGTGTAATTTTGAAAAATATTTAAAAAATTGAAAAATTAGATTTTAGCTTAAGTTAAAGAAAAATAGGTGTATTTGAGATTGTTCAGTTAGCTAAGACTAATGGGCTCTAAAAAAATCTCATTAAAATCTTACTTAATTTCTGAAAAACAGTACTTTTAGGATTTTGACAATCTCGAAAAACGCCATTTTCTAAATAATTAAACATCACTGGGTATATGTGATAGCGGCTAAATAGGTTTTTAGAGAAGCACACATTTTTGTAAAAAGTTATTTGAAAAATTAAAAATATTTTTTTCCATATAATGCCGACCTTTTGGCGGCCACAGTATAAATGTGCACCAGTGCGGGACCAAAGCAGATATTGATTTTGTTCATGATAAGGTGCTTAATGATGGAATGATTGCCGTCAGATTTATAGCGGACACACGTTGAATACCAACCACAAGTAAAACTGAAGTAAATTTGGCGATAATTAATAAAAGTAAAATGTAAGACTGTAGATGAAACTTAGATTCACCACTTTGGCCCATAGTTAAAACGACAAAGTATGGAATGGCGACATAAGAGATCACCATCCCCACCCTAGGCAATGTGATAGCATGATGGTTAATTTTTGTCAATTAATTATCATGTGGGCACACCCTAATAGGTGAATGTTATGCAAAAATAATGCCAAAAGTTGGAGACAGCAACAACAAAAAATAATTAGGCCCGGCGTCCTGTTTCATCGAAGCAACAATGTTCCGTGTTCGGGCAGAGAAAAGCTGTGTTTCCATGGCTGCCATTCACAAGCTGCTTTCGAAATTTTGGAACAGCCCCATATTCCCCAGAGCGGCCCACCAAGCTCTAGTCAGAGCAAACTTCCGAGTCGAGCTCTTCCAGCAAAACCGTCCCGCCAGCTCAACTTTATTCGGCAAAGCGTGCTTCAGCCGACCAGTCCGCCACTTGAGTCCAGATATCTACTAGCAGGAGTCCTGCGGAGCCCTAGGACTCTCTTGAACTACGAGGAGCGTTCAAATATGAATTATAATTTGCATTGCGCTTCAAAAGACAATGAATTGCACAGAAGTTGTATACATTAATTAATGCTCAGGAAGTCCTAACTTGATTCAGTCGCTAAGTCGCCACAATTCATTTTCGTTCAATTGGCAAGCATGAGTGAAGTGGGAGTGCATTCAAGCATCGAACAACGCATTATTAGTAAATTTCTTAATAACGAACCCATCAGAAATTTGTGTAAGAGTTAAAAGACAGTTTGGTAGGCACTCACTATCAGACATAAGCGTTTATAAAATGAGTAAAGCGTTTAAAGATTGAAACAATTTTTTGGCTTAGCCTAATTGTTTCGCCATTTATCCAATTATTTCAGTTTTAACCTGTATATTTTTAGTTACATTATAAATCCTTTTGCATTTCGAATTCGTAAATTTTCCAAACCAACGCATTTTGTACCTGCATCAAGTTCTTATCATTTGCGCGATGCCCTCTCGACCTCCGCGCTATTTCTTATCAGAGTCCAAGCTTGCCTTTGGGCACGAATTGTTGGTACTTGGCACTTGCTGTCTTCGCTTTGCCCGCCGCGTTCGGCGTGGCTAAAGTTTATGTTCAAGTCAATTTACGTGCACTCAATTAATTTAATGAGCAGTGTGTGCTTCCAAGGGCTGATTATGATCAGGTACGATTGCGCTTTTCTGTTTTATTATCTCCATAGTAATTATATTTTTCTCAGCTCTTAATTACCAGCTTCATACACGAGTTTTTCTCGGAGGCCAAGCCTTATCGCACTTTCGACACCTGCTGGGTTCGGCGTTGCGGTCTTTTTGGGGATGCTTCTGCAGCAGTTTTCGGCGCATCCACGTCGATTTCAACGATATGGTCGCAGTTCACGACTAACTTATTTGAACCGAAGGGTGCAGCTACCCCGGGCTGGGTTTGCTGTTAGCCATTTGTGCGCGCTGGAGAAGCGAGGTTAGTTCCGAGATTTATCGTGTTTTTTAATACCTGGATTTTACATTTATTTAAAATTTAAATGCCTACGTTTTGCAATTATTAACATGTAATGTAATGTTCAATTTGATACATGCTCTTGCTTTTTACATTAAATTTTCATGCTTATATCTAATTATGCCCAGTATTTAAATTTTCTATTTTTATGTATTTCGACCCTCTGTAAAAGGTACAGTCACGCTTTTTTTTTGTCAATAGCCTAACAGAAGGTTTAATTAAATGACTGAGGTATGCATATCCCACGAATGTTTTTGGTAAATTATTAAAATAACCCGAAAGGGGTTTTTAATTTTATGCGTGTCGCAACGTTCAGTTAAGATACACAATTTTGTTATTACATTATTTACATTTTAATTATCCTGATCATTGATTACTGACATTTCAAAACTTTTATTAATTATTAATTAAATGCTAGTCACTTGCAATTTATTTTTTTTCTTCTTATTATTTGAAATCTTTTGATTTCTGGCGCCCATTTCCATTTCCTTTTCCTTTTTTTGAAGACATTCCAGGGTGCATAGCTGATGATTTGAACCTACGATCTAAGGCCGCCGATATTTGAGCTAGTTCGGCCATCGCGGTGAGTAAAGAAAGAGTTTTTCAGAGCTGCCGTGGTGTATAAATGGTAGGGGGGTTGATCTGCGATTTTTACTACCATTGCTTATTTTATTAATTAATCGCAGGTCGGCTTCCTTATTGTTTCAAGATGGCCGCAAACGTGTCGAGAATGAACCGCATTATCGGAGTCCAAAAACATCGACAACAGAAGATAATGCTGACAGAGTAAATTGTACTTATTTGAAACTATCGTCGAATTACAGTGAAGGATATTCCTCCTGCATTAAATATCAGTAAGGGTAGCTTGGGCAAAAAGTTAGTTCTCTCTCTGTTTCTTACAGGATAATGCTTGACCCTATTTCGCTATTCACACGCTGACTACGTTTCAAAAACTTAAATGGACCATGCTGACCCATTTATCATACATTTCGAACCGTGCTGCATCAGATTTTTATTTGTATGGATCCTTAAAAGACTTTCTAGGAGAAAAATACATCTTTGTAATGAAGAAGTCATCTAAATTGTTCGGAAATGGGTGTGTCAGCAGCCAAAAGATTTTTTTTAGTGGAATACAGAAACTGAGGAAAGATGGCACGAGTTTATTCAAAGGGAAGGAGGCTGATAAGAAAAATGACATGACATACTTAGAGACCTTCTGTTTGTTTTGAATAAATATTAAATTATAATTTATATTTGAACTCTCTTCATATTAAGCCTGAGCTACTCCTCTGGGTCGCCCAGTTTCGGTACTGCCACTTTTAAAAAAACGCATTTAAATAATCCCTTCGTGTCACCAATTCCCGCTAACGGAAGCTATTCCTAAATCTGCACATTGAATCATCCCTCCGGATCCCCGACTCACGCTACCAGAAACTACCCCTAAAATCATGCACCCTACGTGTCACCGATTCTTGGTAACGGACATCCACACCCTCTTCGTCTTCCCTCTAGTGAGACGACCCAAGGCTACGTAATTACGGCAGCAGAGGGAAATCTCCAGAACCCAAGAGTCCGACACAATTAGCATAATTTCCACACGATAGCAGTTTGGGCTTAGCCACCGCCATAATTAAACAAAGACACTACTTATGTGGCTTAGGGACCCCTCTCAGCAAACAGGGCCGAACTCCATGAGCCAGGCAAAACTATTGTGGGGCGCATTACAGCATTCGAACAAAACTTTCCCATGTATAATTCGGTTTCACGAGCCCAATCATAGTCATAGCACGTTGTTCCATCTCACAAACAACAACATGGGTCGCCATTAATATTTTTAGTTACAGAAGTGATCGTGAAGCGATGGCGCAACATACAACAAAGCTGAGAAGTAACGTATGTAATAAAAGTTTTCGGAAAATATCTAGGTGCATTATTCAAAAATTGAAACAGAGTATTTAAATCATTTATTTAGGGTGATTTTCTTTACTATCTAACAAACAATGCAATTCAAATAAAGGTCTCTTGCCTTAGATGACACACATTTTTGTGTAACCTGTCGCATCATGTTCTGACCGTCTCTGATCGTCAAATTGTCTATTATCCGATTTTTAAAAAGTCTATGTCGCAACTATCCTTAGTTTTTAGTCATTATCATAAACCTTTCATCTTAATATTGCCTAAAAATTTTCAATGAGGCGTGCCTGTGGAACATTTAGTTCTAGGTAAATTGCTCGAATGCAATTGCTCGAAAACGAATTGCTCGAAATCAGTTGCTCGAAAGTCAATTGCCCGAATGTGACTTTACTCGAGTTGCAAGTTTCTCGAACAGCAATTTCTCGATTATCTGTTGCTCGAAAAATAATAAAGTTGTGAAATAGCCTTAACTCGAATAAGTTAATATCGAATATAAAAAAACACAAATTACAAATTATAATCTTTACTAATAAAAAATAGGTATAGGTATGTATTACATTTCGATGATAATCACTTTCGTGTCTTAAGAAAAACCTATTTAACATTATTTGTAATAACAACAAACCCATTATCCTGATTATGAATACCCGTAGTTACATTCCAATGATAATCACTTTCCTGTTACAAGAACATAATACTGTCTTTGACCACTTACTACAAAAGATTTTGAAGATTTTAGTATGACGCGTTATTTAAGACCACATAAATTCGAGCAAAACATTTTCGAGAAATTGCGGTTCGAGGAACTTGTATTTCGAGAAAAGTTACATTCGAGCAATTTGATTTTCGAGCAATTGATTTCGAGCAATTGATTTCGAGCCATTGCATTCGAGGAATTTTCCGGAGACGAGAACATTTAGAGGACTATCATTTCTAAGTACAAAATGAATGTTGTGAACCGCAAACCAATTCCTGGTTATTTTAGCGTAATGGCAGTATGCTACATTGTGCCAAAATACAATTTCATCAATAGGATGCTGTGTAATTGATAAAATTAACCAATTTCGGAAGACATATTTGAATATAAAAGTTTGCACCCACCGCCTCACCCCTCACATGTTTGACATAAGAGCGTGAAATGCCTACCTACACACCACACCAACACCTTGTCCTCAAATTTCTTCTTTGCTTTGAAACTTACATTGTTTGAGGATTTTTTTGTATCATTTGTATAAAATCCATCGTTTCCTTTCATTTCCGAATATAGTAATAGTCGAAACTACGGTATCTTCACCTCGAAAGATGATTAAAATTTCACGTTTTGGCAACGAAAACTTTTATTGCATAGGTTAAAATCAGCCGACAGCAATCTTCCTGTGCCTAGACACTAGGGGCCCAGCAGCCGAGAATTAAAATTATAAAATACTTGTTTCAGTTGTTTGTTATAGTGTACATACATTTTCTTAAATACTACTTTATTAGGTTTAGTTTTAATGAGATGTAATAGTGGTTAATATACAAGTTTATTAAATTTTGCCTTAGTCTAATCAATCAACGCAAATCGACGGACTCTGGCTACTGACCTACCCAAAAGCATTTGCATTAGAAAAGTCAATTTAATGGCCCTGTTTCTTTGCAACTTCGTAAAACTTATAGTGATTAGATGATTACCTTTAGGAAGTCTTTGAAAAGTGACTATTGCAAATAATCAGCAGTATATAGAAATATGGAAAAAGCAAAATATTGTCTTTATTTTATATGTGAGATTAATGGTAAAGCAACTATGCTTTGCTGTCCTGTTAGAACAAAATAGTAATTTTTCGACAACCGTCAAAAAAAGGGGACATTCGCGCATCGCTATCAATGCGCGAAGATTGCCATTTTCTAACGTGTTAAAAAATGGGATATTTATTTACGTTACCATTGACGACGTGAAAAAATGCATTTCGCGCACTAGAGCGCCAAAAATTTTCGCGCACTACGTCGCGAAATAATATTGATATCTATTTTTCTTTGACGGTTGTAAAAAAATACTATTTTGTATTAAGTGCGCGAAGTGAGTGTTTTTGTGCGTGAGAATGCCACTTTTTTGACGAGGCCGGCCGAATAAAAAAAGTAATTTTCTACAACAGTCAAAGAAGAATATCAATATTATTTCGCGACGTAGTGGGCGAAAATTTTTGGCGCTCTAGTGCGCGCAACTATGCTTTGCTGTTCTGTTAGAACAAAATAGTAATTTTTCGACAACCGTCAAAAAAGGGGACATTCGCGCATCGCTATCAATGCTCGAAGTTTGCCATTTTTTAACGTGGATATTTATTTACGTTACCATTGAGGACGTGAAAAAATGCATACCGCGCACTAGAGCGCCAAAAATTTTCGCCCACTACGTCGCGAAATAATATTGATATTCTTCTTTGACGGTTGTAGAAAAAAATATTTTTACTTCGCCATTTCCTTGTGTTGTTTGTCTTACAGTCGCTTTATATGCAGTAACATTAACAGTCTGGCCATATATGGTCACGATTCCCATTGGTGCCGCCATTTTATGTCTTGCGCCATTTTGACAATAAAATTTAAATTTCAAAAATGTCAAAGTCACATTTATTCAAATATTAATTTGACATTAAATCAACAAAACTTGTTTAAAATGCGAGTACATAGTTAAAAACTGATCATAATTTTTAGAAACAACTAGAACTATATAGTTATTAAGGTACCAAGGGGCATTATGAGTAAAATAAGAGCCCAAGATTGTTAGTGTACTAACCGAGGGCCTTTGGCCCGAGGTGTGTACAACAATCGCGGGCTCTTAGCTCATAATGCCTGTGGTGCCTTCAAGGTTTTATGTCCTACCAATTTTCTTACCTAATTCATATTCATATTCATATTCAATTCAGAGGGATGGATTATATCATATAAATAAAGGAGAACGATCCAAACGTGTGTGTCACGACAATTGCAGACGCGATGTCCCCCATTTGCGGTTGCATTCATATCGCTGTCGCTTCGATTTCGTGACCGGGCCGCAGCCCCGAAGACCCTTTAGAGAGGGGCGCAGCCCCGAGCGCCCCTTGGAGCGGGGCAGAGCCCCGAGGGCCCCCTTGGAGAGGGGCGGAGCCCTGAGGGCCCCTGAAGAGGGGCGGAGTCCCGACAGCCCCCTTGGAGAGGGGCGGAGCCCCGACAGCTCCCTTGGAGAGGAGCGGAACCCCGGGGGCCTCCTTGAATAGGGGCGGAGCCCTGAGGGTCCCCTTGAAGAGGGGCAGAGCCCCGTGAGCCCCCTTGGAAAGGGGCGGAGCCCCGGGATCCCCCTTGGAGGTGGCGGAGCCCCAAGGGCCCCCTTGGAGAGGGGCGGAGCCCCGTGAGCCCCTTAGAGAGGGGCGGAGTCCCCATAGCCCCCTTGGAGAGGGGTGAAGCCCTAAGGGCCCTCTTGAAGAGGGGCGAAGCCCGTAAGCCCCCTTGGAGAGGGGCGGAGTCCCGACAGCCCCCTTGGAGAGGGGCGAAGCCCCGACAGCCACCTTTGAGAGGAGCGGAGCCCCGGGGGCTCCCTTGGAAAGAGGCGGAGCCCCGGGGGCCCCCTTGGGGGGCAAAGCCCCAAGGGCCCCCTTGGAGAGGGGCGGATTCCCGAGGGCCCCATTTTAAGGAATTATTCTCTCTTCAAATGATAACAGATCTCCTTTATATGGTTAACATCAATTAAAACTTGCACGGGTGTTTATCTACAAATAACTCCGGTTTTATCAAAAAACTGTTAAAACTGTGATACTGAAACTAACAATAATGGTTTTCAGTTGAAAACGTCTGAAATATTATTGAAATATGACTACAAATACCTGTGTAAACTGCAGGAGTCGTCTGTACCGTATTCACTCCATTTGTTACACTGTGACAGAATTTTCATGTGCATTTTTTAAAGGTGTCATCAGTGACATTTAGTAACAAAATATCACTAAAGTCAAAATTATTGCTTGATTAAAATTTATTTTTCATTCGTATTTACTTAATTTTTGTGTATAAAATAACACAAGTCTACATCAATGATGATACAATATTTATTTTGATGCTTAGGCCGTGTTCAGTAACTGAGCTACTTTAGATAATTTATAAAATGTCAACGTCTTATTTTGACATTAGTAACTTTTTGTAACTAAATATGCGTACACTGCTAAAAATATTCAATAGGACCTTGAAACGACTCTTAATGGCGGATGTGTGATATTTGTGTGGTGTATTTCGCGTGATCTGCTGTCATCCATGTTGTCTCGAGAGATGGTAACCATTGTTCCTTTTTCGCCTTCTGTTGGCATGAAACCGGTGACACCAATAACTCGGCAGAAGCGATGAGGTTAAGAATCGAAAAATCGATGTAAGATCGATAATCGAACTGATCTAGAAAATTGGCGAAACTGGCGAAATGTTTAGCAGAGGTTTTTCAAATTTGGCATCTCGAGGCACATACGATGATGTGCTGATCGTATGGGACTTTTTTGACGTGTTTTTTTTAGATCATGTCGACAATTAGTAGTGCGATAGCTCCTCTTGGAGCTTTTCAACGGTTAGGTGAAAGCAGTGAGCTTCCACCTCACCACGTGAACGTTCCTCTTGGTTTAGAGGACGGGTATTTCCCTATTTCTTCCTCCACAAAAGAACCCTCTGCTTCCTGTCAGGCGAAATGTGTTTTCTGAGATTGTGTAACAGAACGGAATGGCCCTTCGTAATAGGCCTAAAAATGGTGGTAAATTGAATAGGATAGACCGCGCAATAGCGCGCGCAGCCCCGTTTATATATATATATAATTACTATGCTATAGTATTTAAGATTGATCTAGTTAGCTGATCTAAGTTAGATTTGTGACATTAGATGAGCTGTCATTAATTTTCATTGTGACAGTGGTGCATAATTTTTGAAATAAAGGTTGTATCCATGGAAACAAATACTGTTAATTTTTCATAATAACCCTAGTGTTCTTATGAAGAAAATAATTGCCCTGGAGCGTTATTTTGTATCTAAGATACCTTAAAATAGAGTCATTAATTTTAATTAATGTACTGGTAGGACATAAATTTATTAACAGTAAAGTGACAAGGTTTAAAGAATTTATCAATTTCAAAAATTTTCTTCTGATATGAGGTATTGCTGTGCAGTCGGATGCAAAAGCAAATCTGAAAAATGCGTGCTAACGGAAACTTTCCTTAGGAATAGGAACAGACGGGATTTATGTACAAAAAAATTAATAAAGAAAATTGGTACCCGAATGGACATTCAAGAATTTGTGAAAAGCACTTTGCAGATTGTATGTGTGAAAAAGCACGAGTTGGTGGCAAAAAAGACTTAAGGATAATGCTGTTCTAACATTATTTGCTTTCTCATCGTCTGCTTCAGAGCCTACAGCCATTGAAAATACTAATGTCTTTATAAACAACTGACCAAATTTTAAAATAACATTAGCCGTCCAAAAAACTGATGTTATCCATGTTTAAATTTTAGGTATGGATTCTTTTGAATTTTAATGCAAAAATTGGTCCGAACATGGTATTAAGATGAAAAGCTTCCCTAGAAATAACAAAAGCAGGGCTTGTGGCCAAACAGGTTAATCGCGTATATTAGAATAACATAAAAGGTCAGAATAGAATCTATAAATGTAAAAGCATATTATATACATAAAATGCATATTGTTGATGCAAAACATATTGCAACTTTTAATCAATTAGAAGAGTTTATTATATCCAAAGTTATCGGTGTTCCTTTAAGAATAGCTGAAACGAAAACGAAAAAGCAAATACACAACGAAGTAAATAAGGATATACTTCTGTGGCAATGCACAATGTAGGCTATATAAATTAAGTGGGAAGTTATGAAAAGTAATTTTAAGCGTCTTAGACTGTATACCTACAGTTTTATTAGTTTTGGGATCACTTTAAGGTTCTGTAGATTATTGATATTTATGTAAGCACTAAATAATAGTATATTATAGGACAAGTGGTTGAAATAAAATTTCAACGTTGACATTTTTTTCAACGAGCGAAGCGAATTGAAAGAATCTGGTGTGATACACTCACACACTTCCTTTTACAGTGATCTTATAATTAGGCAAAAATTTGATTTTTAATTTTTAGGCATTTGTCAAAAATTTTCGAAAATTACAAATAAATACTACAAAAACGGTACAAAATAGAGCGTAAATTGAAGAGACAAATTTCACTAAAATTTTAAGCTGAATTCAAAAATGTAATAATATTCCGGGTACTTAAAATAGGAGTTAATAAAAAAATTGAAAAAACACAAAAGAAACCCATTTTAGAAGTATTCAACTGGAAAATCGCCTATCTCACATCAATACACATTAAAAACTTATTAAAAATGTAGAGTTTGAAAAAAATCGTTAGAGCCGTTTTGGAAAAAATCCTAAAAAACTGAAAAATCACAAGAGTAAAACACCTACTTCCGGTTATGCGATTTTCTTCGAAAGCTTGCCGTCTCATCGAAATAATACAAAAACTTATATATCAAGTTTCAACGCCATACCTCTTTTCGTTTTTGAGATATTCTGTTCACAGGCAGACAGACAGACAGACACACACAAACACACAGACAGACAGACCAATGAAAAAAAAAATGTTTTTTTGGGATCAGGAGACTCTAAAACGTGAAGATCTGTTGAAAACTCAATTCGAATTTTTGGGGTGAATCCAATACTACTTCCTTTATCGTAAAGGAAGTAAAAAGTAACTCGAGACGTTGAAATTTTATCAGCCACGAGTTGCATATACTATTTTTTCTACGAAGTTTTAAACATTTTAACAAATTAATGCACTTTAGACAAAATTAAACGTAAAGTGACATTCCTCTTGTCAACAATTGAATGTCAAACATTTCAATCACTAGTGGTTGAAATGCGATTTCAACCACCGCAATCCATGTCAAAATGACTGATTTCAATGTCATGAGTAGAAAAAAAATATAATATCTCATTGATACGATTGTTTGTTTTCCTATTTAGTCATTATTGCCTTATACTAAGCATTTATTTAATTATACTATTTTCCAACACCAACCTCGCCACTCTGGTAAAAAATTATAAAGTAACATAATTATCAATTTTAACATAATTTTATTGTCATGGATTATTTATTCTCTATTATCGTATCGTCGGCTTTCTGCAATTTCTAATAGAGATCCTGTATATAGTTAACTTATATACAGGGACTCTAATTTCTAATATTTAAATGCGCCATCTTGTATCGTCATTGTCAAATTTTGTGTGCATATTTCGAGATCTATTTAGCACCTTTGGTTGCTTTACAATAGAGGGCCCGGGCAGCCGCAACCTCCTACAGTGACTATATAATCACAGTGTGGCCATACGATGGTCATGTTTTCTATTGGTTGAAGGCAAAAGGATTCCAAGTTATTGTCATTTTTAACAGTGTATAAAATGTTTAGTTTCAAAAAGTTACTAATGTCAAAATAAGACATTGGCATTTTATAACTTGTCAAAAGTTTGAGTCGACGCATCACGTGATGCAATCCGCCATTAGTTTTCCCGTGGCCGTGAGTTTTCCAAACTATAGTTTGCCAATTAGTTAGTTACGATATTTAGTATTAACATCAAACAAACTAGAACATTTAACAGAGAAATAAATATTTTCCTGTAAGTTTTATATTGCTTAAATATCGTAAGTAACTGCTCAATAGATTATTGCGGTGTACAATTGCATATTATCTTGAATAACATATGATTCTACAAATCAATTTGAAATTACTGAAAAAATAAGTTACTTATATCTTGTTAGTCCAAACTTAATGACAGATATAATATATAAATTATGTAGTTCATAATTTCACTTTACAGCATTTTAGTGTACGACAAACCCACCCAAAAAAAGACGTAAAATGGTATGTTGTTCCGCATTTGGTTGCTCCAATCGTTCAGAGCAAGGGTACACGATGAAAAGATTTCCAAGGAATCCTAATTGTCTTATTTTAAATTATATCTCTTTTTGTTGTTCATCGTGCTTCAAAATATTCAGTACTTACACCTATAAAACATGTATCGAGAAAACTCCAGTATAGCCCACTGGTACATTTTGACATTTACGGAATATGAACATAAAGGAACTGTTATGCCAGTGGTGAAACTGGATTTTAAGCTATAAATAAGAGATATACTCATTGGGAAGTTCAAATTCACAATTATATACGACGATTGGACTAACTGCTTTTTTACGGTGATGCACAGGTATTTTTGTACTAAGTACACACAAACAGTGTTGAATTCAGACTGTTTACTCCGGGGGGGAAAATGAAACTTCTGGGGGGTATTTTTACCTATTTCTACGCAATTCACCCGTTCTTTTATAGATTAAAAAAATATGAATATGATATGGTAATGTTTCCGGGAGGGAATTCTGTACTGTCCGGATGGGTCACCCCCTGGATTCAACACTGCACACAAATCTTCAACTGCAGCTAACTTAATATCGCACCTTGACGGCAGTCAAGATTGGGTCCGGCATGAGACTCCCGTGTTTTGCCTCCATTGTCTGAACATTTGTAGAACCTCCGACAAACTGAGAATCACATTATCACGCGCATGCACCTAAGCACCAGTGGGCTATATTGGGGTTTAGCCCATGTACCTATCTAATATAATTTAGATTTTAATAAAGCATATTAAATTACCGAGAAGATGCTATATCATTTGTGTTTTGGATTTGAACTTTCCAATTTCCATTAATTGTAATAAATTGAAGACACCGTATGACTCATATTTCTTCAAAATTTAAACGGCTTTGTGGTATTTTATTGTATTTGAGAGATCAGTCATTTTGAATAACAATCTTTCACTTCAGCAAATGAACTGTCAAATTTTATTTTGACTTTAGTAATTTTTTGTTACCAAACGTCGCTTACACCGTTAAAAAAATTCTATTTTTTTATTACATCACCATGGTTTTTCGCAAAATCTGATTTTGACATTGGATTCAAAAGTACCAGCCAACAATTGTATGGCCACACTGTGATTATATAGTCACTGTATCCACCCTAACCTATGACTACCATCTGTTGTCATTTACCAAAATGCCAAAAAGAATGCAACTGTACACATTTCTAATTGAACATTGTGGTAATAAATTATAACGTTTCACTAAAGTACACACTACCTTTTAAAAATTTTAATTTGTTACTACATTTAAATTGCAACATTTGTGTTAATTGAATTATATTTATGTACTGTGTTTTCAGAGCAAAGTCTATTCGAATACTGTATAAAACTTTAGAGTTACTTATTAATGATTTTTTAAATCAATATATAATATCTTCCTTAATAACCCAAGTGAAAAAAATATTAGTGCATACATTTCCAGAGGATTAATTTTTAATTAAAAAGAGGAGATTTTTACGGTATGATCATTGAACAGCAATTTAAGCATAGAGTTTATAAAAAAATCTTTAGCTTCATCAAGTGGAACACTTGTCAAAGTTTATACATTATTGATAATTCCGCATTTCCGCTTGTAAAAGTATATAAATTTTAAACAGGCAAGGCAGTCATATTTGAAATGGATTAATAATTGATTAGTTAAACAAACTGCTATTATTTAGAAAAAAGGGAAATATTTTTAATGTTGAACTACATTTTCTCTAATGTACCGCACCAATAACAACCGGTGATTCTTTGTTTAAGTACAGATGAATAACGGATAAAAGCAATAGCCCCTTAGAAGTAAACTTACACGTTTCTTCTCATATCTTGAATTAAATGTAGGAGTATTCAAGCTAAATCGTTCTACAAGAATGAACAAAATGAAAAAAGAACTTGAATAGAAACTTTCTAAAATAATAAATTGTTATACTCTTATAGAATAAATTAATTCAAAGGCGTATTTAAATACTGATAGAGTAATTAGGAATTTTGCGACCTCGGTGAACTTAGAAAAACATCAATTTAACACTGGAGTTATGGAGTTGTAAATTTGTTTTACAAGAAGCTAAACTAAGCCTTTCTTTGGAATTTCTAAGTTTCCATTTCAAGTTAAAAGTAATTATCGTATTTACTAAAATATCAGTTTTCGGGACAGCATTCAAATATGCACATAAAAGTTGTTATACTGGCAACGCAGCTAGATAATTGTGGCTAGGTTCTACATTTTTCTAGAATCAATCCTCTGTCAGCATTACTTTTAATAAAATCTGTAGTGAGTAGCGACTGTTTCTTCTAGATGGAAAATACAGTCGTAACTAAATCCACAAACTGGATTAAAAAGGTACTCTGCATATTTAAACAAATGATCTAAAATTTATTTAAGTATCTAGAAAAAGCGCTATGTAGCCAGAACTTTATGTGTTTGTTCAAATAAAATCTCACTTTATTTCTTGACAATCACCGCTGTCCTCAGGGGCCAGCAATAAAATAACAGCATGAAATTTTAAAGCTTTTATACTGCGGCTTGTAGGACACGTAAACGTAAAAGTGCAGATTTTATTTTGAAAAGACATTGTTCCCAAAATAGCGCATAACAATAAAAGTATGTACGTTTTTTGCTCTACAGAATGGGTTCTAGGGCACTATTCTATTTAGCACTGTATTACACTGGCGAGTTCTGTTTGACGTAAAATGTAAGAATTTAATTTTAGCTGGATAAATGCATTTTGTAACAAATTACAATAAAATACAAGGTAGTTTTCGTTCCTCAAAAATTCATATTTTGACATACGTACAGAATAAATAAATAAATACTCATACTGTATACAGTTGATGTACAATTGCGTTTAAAACAATGGAAACACCTATGTTAAACTAGTGCTCGTTTTTAATTGATTTTAACAGCTATTTATGTACCAAGAGAATTATGAAGATGTTTATGCACGTCCGAGGGCGAGAAGCTTACAAGCCTAAGGGCGCTTGGCCTGAGTGTATAAATTAATATCAAGTAATGCTCGTGGTGTTTTTTAATAACTTATATAATTGCTCAGAAAGTGGATGATCAATAATTTCTGTGTACGCATCGACTGTTGATCGAGTTGATTAACAAAAACGGCGTCTTTATAAGGCCTGCCAGCTAGCTAATATGTAAATTATGGCCACTTCATGATATTGGCGCTAGTTGACACCATCTGACAGATCACAAATTTTCCCTTTACGTGGTAGTTCTTATCCAGCCTCAACAATTTATTATATTTGATACAGATATTTTTCCTATCCCTGTTTCCACATGAAGAGATTCAACGAGAGATTTTCAAAAATATTTTAACCAAACTCAAGCTTTTAAATCTGAAACGTCAAATTGTGTGAACTAGCCCCATTGGGGCAAAATATGAACTATTAAAATAAATGTCGAAACAGTCTATCTGGCAGGCTTTGTAAACATACTAACATAACCTATGAACGCAGGCGACGGCATCGACGCATTATGAATAATAATGCCCGCCCATAATGGCCCGGTTATATGGACATGTATATATATTTCATATCACAGGTATAAACAACAAATAATGTATTAGTAAACCACATACATTGTAATTATGTCTTTCATGTGATCCTTTAACTTTAACTTTAAAAAATCACAAAACTAGAGACGTTTTATTATAAAGCGTTACCGGAAAATTCATCGAAAACAATTCATCGAAACACAATGATAATATATTTACTTTTTTTTAGTTTGCTTTGAGTTTAATTATATAGAACAAATCCATACAAACTTCTCTTCACACTATCACTATCAAGACTAAGGAATTGCAGCATGTCGCTGGCATAGTTAGAAGTTATTGTTGTTTTTTTTATATTTGTAAAAGTCGAAAAACGATTTCTTTGTCATTTGTTTTTGTGTATTTTTTTTTAATTGATATTGTAAATAATACGCTATGCGTGCATATGTGTATGACCAACGAAATTTGACATAACCTTTGAATATAAAAGGAATTAGGAATACTTATGCAAAAGTAAACATAACACGCCTGGCGTAAAATGGATGCTGACTTAAGCATTGAACGGACATGCTGCAATTTCTAAGATTTGTTCGATATAATTAAACTAAAAAAAATATTCAAAATTAATGTTAAGTTCATGAAATTCCTATAATGCAAAATGTCGATGAGTTTTCCTTTCGATGAGTTGTGTTTCGATAAATTGCATTTCGATGAATTGTCCTTTTGATAAATTCCGTTTCGATTAATTGTATGAGATGAATTGTATTTCGATGAATTGTTTTCGATGAATTTACCTAGACTGATTATAAAGGCCAAACACTTTAAAATTAGTTTCATTTTAATTAAATAAAACATGTAAATCAGCAACAACGCGTCTGAGTGACAACTTTTCTCTAATTTTGATATTGCTTTTATTTTTTCTCTTTCATTTAAAGACTTTGAGAATTAATTATTACAATAAAACCGCGAAGTGATTACTATAATTAGATGACATGAATAACTTATTTACAAAATATAAAAATTAATGCTTCCATTTTTTCGTTGGCTCCAGGTGTACTTTATTTATTTAGGTTTGTTTCAAACTTACTGTTTCAGCTTACTAGAATATTTGAATTATTATAATTAAACCCAATTTAGATTTTCTGATCTTTCTTCAAATATGTTATTGTTTAAAATTCGTTCTATTCATATCTTACACAAATGCTTCACTTGGGAATTCATAAGAAGCGCAGAATATTTCAATCGCAAAATTACATACTGTTGTTCACCCATCACTAAACGTTTTTTAAGTGTTATCGATTTTATGAATAGAAGTAATAACGGAAAATATACTATAATTTTGTAAATTCGATGTAAATTCTATATGTGCCAACCATTCAATGTGAAATTCTCTGTTATTATTTATTATGCATTTGAATTTCATATTCCTGAATAATGTCCCTAGAAGCGATACGAGTATAGCTCTTACATTTCGTTGGATTAGAACAATCAGAATGTTCTAGACTAAATTTGAAGCAGTTCAACAAAATTGTGCTCTGGAAACGAATAGTGTTCGCATTCGTGCTACGCGTTCTACATTCCGTAATGTTTACATATGCTTATTTACTATTGATTATTGAGAATAGTTAATGTAGTTTTAGAAACACGAGTGTGTATAGATACCATTGGAAACTGCGCATGCAGTTCTGAAGCGGGGTTAAAATGGATTCGTCAAAAGTAGTTCTCAAAAAGTTAATCCAAAATTAATATACCCATGAGCTCGGTAGAGATAAATATTATACAAAAACATTTTAGTATGCTTGACGCTGATTTTAATTACGATATAAGTAGCATTATAACGTTAAACTGGATGTAAGTTTGAACCTTTCACATTTTAAAAATAAACACATAATTGACTGTGTTCTAGAAATTGGAAATAAGTTGCCAAATTTAAATTCGCTCATGACATTTATGACAGAGCGCTAAAATAAAAATGTACGAGCTTACTTAACTGAAATTTTGCATACGTATGCCACTTTCTTTTTCTAGTAATTTATTTTAAATGCAAGCTAATAGAAAGTTGGCTCTTTAATAACATTTGAACGCTTAGCAAATATTACATTTTATTTATGTCAAGACCTTTGTTATGTAAATGCTGCTGTAAACACTTTCTGTGAATTCGATTCGAGGCACAGGAAGAGTTACTTTTTGTTTGTCCTTAAAACGCTTTGTCAAACTGTCAAACTGACAGTTATTAATTTGTGACCAACAAGGTTGTTCATAGTAACTAGATTGCACGTTACTTGCTTTCGATTGTTTTTAAGTACTAAATTATGACTATTTTTTTTTTATTTTGTTCAATTAAATCCCAGGAAGAATCCTATGTATAATGAGAATAGAAAAATATTTACTGGCCTAGTGCTCTTGCAACCCTCTCTATCGTTACGCTCATTTTGACATTTTCCTATTTACTGATTGAAATAATTAACCAGTATTGTCAATTTACATTTATTTCCTAAATGATACAATGCTTTACTTTGGTTAGGCAACCTTGTTAACATCTACCTTTAATTTCAAACTTAAGGCTAAACTGCTGTTATCAGTTCAGAGTACTTTGCATTCTTTAGTTTTTACGTTGGCCAACTTTCCAATTTTTGGGAACTTTGATAAGCTGAATTGGGCTGGTTTTGAGCATTTTTCGGCCATTTCCTGGCAAGTCTTGTGTCGTGAAAGTTTGAATCGCTTCCTCTGGGGACCTGGTCTCACGGCTTTGGTAGCCATCTTCATAGTTGGAAGGATTTAAAGGCCCCGTTTCCTGCTTGAATGCTTCGGGGATTAGTATTGGTGTCGCCGGCATTCATTTCGTCACAGACGGATTTCGTGGGACTTTCACTCTTCGCACGCTTGGCTTAACGAGTTGGCTGCACAACATCTTAAGGTTCGTACATGGTGTTTGCCTACGTTTTCCTCTTTTGAACGTTGTAATCTATTTGGAAAATTTGTATTTTTAGCCATTTTTATTCCACCTCAGGAAAATGCTTGTTAAATGGAATTGGTTTGCTTACCTCGTTTGGTGCTATGTGTATTTGGGGCAAATGCTTGCATTGCATCGCCTACGCGCCATCCTCCCCACGATGCTCGCTATTCTGTTGGACTTCGGCTTCTGCTCCGCGTGACCTTGGTGCACCAGGTGCTTTTGAGAAGCTAGTGGCTTGCGTTCGGCCCTGGAAAGCAGCACGAGTGAATAGTATCTAACATGACTTGAGGTGTGTATACGTGTACTAGCGTAACGACCGCTTAGCTAATTGTAGGTATATCATACAGTAGTATTTGCATTGTAGGATTATTTGTGTGTAACTTGCATTAGGGCATATCGGTCGAATCGAATTTATGGTGTAGTTTGCTTATTTGTCGATTCGTATCGCGCTTCGAGTAATCTGTAGAGTATACTATTTTTATGGTAGCTGTATTAGCCATGCTCGTGATATGAGATCGTAGATATTTTGTGTTATCGAATTGTTTGCTACGCTTAGGTTTGCTTACCGTTGGATTGCAGTAAATATGATGAAGGCCGCCTTAAACTGGGCCCTGTAACGTTATATAACATTCAGATATGCTGTTGAACTATTTTAAGACAGTTTAACTTACCTAGATTACAAGCTAGCTGTGTTTTACAGAACTTTAACTTTTGTATTTACCAAGTTTAGTTGCAGAGGTTAACCTTGTACTTGTCAAACGTCATTTTAGGGTGTAGGTTGTAACTAGCAAACCGCTCACGGTAGTTTAATGCTCAGACTTTGGATGTTAGTAAAATCGATCTTGGTAATTTGTTATTTTAGCTTTTGTTAGGAGCATAATTCAAGCCGTTGCTTTTATTAGTCATATATAAGAACTTGATGAGTTTAAAACAGAAACCGCCACGCCCTGTATGATCATACAACCGTAACAGCGGGCTTCGAGCCTTTGAAATCTTGACGTCACATTTAAATAGTAAGCTAACATTCGGGGTTGTAGTTAGCATATTTGCTTGCATAGCTCTAGTATTCGCGGCACTCTGCCTCACAGTATGCGTGCGAATTGTAGTACCTGTGTTGCCAATTGGGCAGCAACTTACTTTCTTTATTCGTGATAGATTATAATTCAGGATGTCCTACTTTTAGCCGTTGATTGATATAGATGAAATATAATGATGCAGTGCCTTTGTCGATTTAATGTGTTATATTGTTGGTTTATTGATTTGCTTGTATTTTTTTAGATTTTGGTTGATGATTTGCCTGTCTGTGTTCGACTTAAACTTGTTATTTTGTTGCACTATAGTACCAATGTTAATAAAGCTGTGATATTTTGATTGGTCGTTGCTTTGATTTTGTTTGATCTTCGACCTTGTGAACGGTCCGGCACAAGGATGATTCGATGTCGAGGACCTGGCACCCATTCTCTTCGTATTTCATTTAGTGTTCTTTTCAGCGTAGTTGGAACCCCGACCCTCGCGACTAGTTAGCCCATTAGGCCGATATTTACCAGCCGGCAAAATATCAAATATAACTTTCGCCATCAGGTAAGGCCACCCGTCTATCTTCCCTTACACTATGGTCGTATTGCAAAGGTCGTAGCCGGTGCAGGAAACTCTACTTTCTATGCTTATTATACAAATAACTATTTTTATCCATCTGACTTCTGTATATTTAATTATGGTGGCATATAAAAAATTCGCGTTGGAACATCTTAGTATAGGCCAAATTCTAGTAGGGCTTTCACCATGGCCAAATTTCCAGGCGTTGTCCATACTAACAAACAAAGAAACTGTGTGTATCACAGATATCGCCACCACAAGCAGTAGACCTACATTCTCTTCACGATTGTAATATAAATAAAAAAAGGCTTAGCCGCGCATGTACGGCTGAAAACCAAACTTACAAAAAGAACATTCGGATTTTTAAAAAATCAAATATCTCGAAAACTCTTCAAGATATCGTGAAATGAGTGACATATTTGGAATCAGGAGAGAAAACTACATAAAAGTGATATTAAAGCCTAAAATGTGAAAATTCGAACATTAAAGTCGAATATTTCGAAAACGGGTTGAGATATCGAAAAGCCGAGTGGATTCGTTTTCAGGGGACAAAAATACATAGGAATCCACCATCAGTTGTATTCTGCCTTAACGGGAACCGTGCAACAGACACACAGAAAGAGCGATCATAGTAACCACTTACTTTGTAAGTTTGGTTGATATAACATCAGAGGGTATATAATGTATTGATAATTGTTTTAAAAAACTGGTGATTTGTCAAATAGTTATTAATAACAGAATCAGTATGTGTTAGTATACTCATTACTTCAACTACATTAGAATACAAAACAAAAATATTGTGAGCTATATACCGTGTGTCCACAGGAGGACGCACCATAGGGATAACCTAATACAATAGAAAGATCGGCTAATGCTGTGATCACCGGCACGCTAAAACGTTGTTTTCTGGCTTCTGACTTGCCACTGTATGAAACAATATTGTTATAAATGGTACAAGAAAAGGGACGGTGGTCACAGCACTGGTTGATATTTATATTCTATTAGCATTATCTTATCTCTATGGTGCGTACTCCTGTGGACACACGGTATAGTTGTTAACAATGTATTTATAAAGTATTTAAAGGAATGTAAAAATACTTATTAAATTCAACTTTGAGCATAAATGAATAGTCAAATTCATGTATAGACACGACACTTTGTTCTTATTAAGAGAGAACTTTAACCAAAAACAAAAGGCAATTGCAGAAAAAAATCAACTCTACCTCGTGTACGTAATCTACGTAATATTGAAAAATGACATTATTTCAAGGACTTCTCAGTTTTGGTATTTTGCTTTTGCAGATTTTTTTGATCACTGAAGTGCATGATTCTCTAGTGAAGCCCTTACTAACTTTTTACTTCAAGTGCACGTACTACCTTGACAGTTCTAAGACGCAATCAATTGTTTCGACAATTAAAAGCAATCATAGGTGTCCAGATTAATGACATTTAAAATAAACTTAACATCACTCTACCATCACTTTTTCCCTTTTTTCTCAAAAACTAGTTCTGTAAAAGTATTAAAGTTTTATATCATTGAAAAGAGAAAAAACATCTCTATCAAATTAGTACAATATAGGGATATCTTGTCATTTAAAAAAATTGTAGTGGTATTCGCTGCTCCTTTGTTTTTAAGAAACCACTAACTAATATCTTCCTGTTATGAAGAACTAAATACTAGACAACTTTTATTTCAGACATTTTTTGATAAAATAAATATTTACCGAGATATATGGAATATTCCATACTTTTCGGACACCCTGCATATAAAAAAGAATTTTTGTGCAAACTGCAGGTTGCTAAAACAAATTGTTCAGCTACTAGATCGATTTTTTTGTATCTCCAATATAGCCGACGTTTTCAAATTTTGTGGGGTAACTCACAATAAATTTTTAGATGAATTCTAATGCGTCTTTGGAAAATATTCCTCCACAAATTAGCTATCTATAAATTAATTCCGCGTGCAGCTGAATTTTCGCATAACTTCATTATAACTATTGCTAACAGTCTCAGGATTAAAATCGTAGTGTACTCTCTTGGAGCATTCATAACTATTATTGTAAAGTATGATTAAAAATTATTTTCATGTAGTATGGCTATGATAAGGTCCTAATTTATGAATGCTACTATATTTATACTTAAATGACAAACTTGATATGTGGTTGTGACTACGTTTGCGTTCATAAATTAGAAACTATTCCATAGCCATACTAGATAAATATAGTTTTTGACCATACTATATAAAAAGATACACAAATATTTTCTCTAAAGCGTTAAGTTTAATTTAGATGAATATTAAATATTATTAAGAAATATTTTAGAGAAGTGACCGTTGGCGCACATTTAATCTTTAACAAATTTTTCTTAATAAATTTTGCTTAATCTAGCCAGATTAGGATACTTTACGAAGCCGATTACGATCACTTTACTCAACTCTGTACACAATAAGTATTTTCGTGGCCGATGGATACTACTTCAGTTTCTACATAAGCATCCTCTTTCTATCGCAATAGATGATAAAAACTGCTAACCACATGTTTAAAATTTCCATCTGGTACGACCATTCTGGGCCACACTATACAGTGCTTTGAAAAAAGTATGCAAAATATGGAAAACTTTCTTATTATTCGTTTCTAACAAAAATTCACTCTTCATAAAAGTTTGTGCATAATTAAAACCAGTTTTAAGAGTACAATATATTTTAATTGTTTAAATTACTATATTTCTATTTTTTAAGTTATAGGAAAACTATTTAAAAACTAAGTTGCGATATACAATTTCGATAAAAAAATAATCGTTTGTAGTCTTCTTCGCTTTTTAAACTTTTATAAGGAGTATTTTGTTTAGAAATCGATAATAAAAAAGTGCATACTTTTTGAGATATTTACCTTTGTTTTGCAGCTAAACGAACTAATTACTTAAGAATGCTTGTGCATGCGACGTAGGAGCATCTCGAAGTATTATTTTCCTAAATTTAAGATCAATATTGCTTTGTACAATAGGAAACGGTGTAGCAATATTTAAATTTTAATTATCGTGTTTTTATTTTCATTTTGTAAAACACAAATTGTTTTGATAGCAACATTACACTTGTTAGTAAAGCAGTAAATTTAAAAGTTAAATTCCGGAATAAACAACCTTTAGAATTGATTTTCATTTCTGCCCACCTTTCAAATCACCCTAGTTATTCTGAATGATTTTAGTATTGACTTACTGTTACTCTGTGTCCGATATCACCAGAAATAGGCAATCTTTTTGATGTTGATAATGCTTAGTGCATGATTTTCCTTATTCGACAAAATAGTTATTGTAACTCAGACACGACTGTATATTCTTTTCTCTCTGGTGTTTGCATTTTAGAACAATATTTATTATTTTTAATTTCTCTCCTGGTGCTTTTACCTAAATTTTTTTGATTGCGTCAACCAAATGCTGCATATGAATGCATACTGCAACTACAAAGTTCCAGACTGCAAAGCACACTCCAGAGAAATATTTCATGCGGCTATAAATTTTAATATATAGCGGTTTCGTGGCAACAGCGAAGGTGTTGATAGTAAAACCTCAGGAGGAAGTAGATTACCGGAACCATAAATCTTATCATCTGCCATATTTACAAGTAAGCAGAGCCTCATTACACCATTACTGCATAATTTTGACACAGACGAAAGCTTTGAATAATATTGCATCAAAACTTTAAACTGTTGCGCTTTTGTATCTACTAAATTGGAGCAGAAAAACACTGCGGTGATTAAGTTTGGGTTGCAGTTTGGTTTTCCAGTATTTAATTACCGGGACTAGTTGCAGCTTTCAACTTTGAAAGGCATGTGACATACATGCAGAATGCGTTCCCGGAAAAGTTTCACCAATAAACTTTTAATGGCGCACTTTGTCATGTGAAGCCTTTCGCGTGATTAAACAAGATTTTAGTCTAATTAAGAAGAAGACAATTACCTATATACCTGATTATTCAGTTTGCAATGCATTCGGAGTATAATTAAATGTAGCCACATTTCATCTAGTACATTTTCAAATGTTGTTCCAGTTTTCAGATTTCTCACGTAATGTACAATTCATTGCCATCTTCGAAGCCAACTTATAGCGTCGTTCACATATCGATCCCGCCAGACTTTGCTGCACCGAAATATGTTATTCGATTAAATGCATCGCAGCATGTTATGCAAGCATTTACTCTTCCGATATCTCCGTAATGTAGAGCGTATCACGGCTCTGTTGCCCTATTTCAAAAGGCATCGCGGCGAGGTTTAAATAGTATTTCGCGTTTATAAATAAAAATTACAACGGATAAGAAATACCTCTGGTTCTGTGGTACCACGCTTGAAGTAACGTGTATCGCGACATTAACTCGCATTATGATCCAGCCCATAAAAAAGACATATCTCTGGTGTTCCCCCTGTATTGGTGTCATTCCTTAAAGTGGTTGGCGTTGAGACAATCTGAATAGATGGCGCATCCATCGGCACTTGTGGATAGCAAGATATTGGTTGCGTGCTCTGCAACAAAAAAGCACCATCTGATAGATTTTGTACCCTTATTGAGCTAAAGTAAAGAGAGGAACTGTCCCATTTGTGTCTAGCATCTACAAAGAATGAGAGAACAATTATTCAACCTTGTGATAATCACTGAAACTTCTTTGTGACCTGATATAATTCATATTGTTATTTTGGCGAAATACCCAAATTAGAATATGAATTCAACCTTGTTACAGCTCAGTTACTTAAATCCTAACTAAGAAGTATCAGTCAAAGCAGGATTTTGCAAAACTGCAATGAGCCTGCCATACATATTCAGAGTTGCTTTAATAAATCAAACTTTGTTACAGTTCCTATTTACCTACTTTTGTGCGAATTTGCAGTACCATTATAATATCTTATACCTCAATGACTTGATTCTACTAGATTTATTTAACTTCCAAGACAATCGTTTACGAAATTGGATTTCCCACGTCCTTAAAATAAATTAACCGTGTAATTTAATTTGTGTCTGTCGTTGGGACATTTGTAACCAACGGTAGTTCATTATTTAGAATCTCTAACTTCATTGTGCGACGTGGCCTATAGGGATGAAAATATTAAAACAGTCATATGTACGCAAGGTGTAACAACGTAGTAGATGAAAGCCTGTTCCATAATTGAATAATTGTTTTTATTAATAAAGCAATTAGCTTTGATTTTTTAATGCGATTAATCTCTCGATAGCGGTAACTTTAGTAATCAAATATGATTTTTTTACTCATATTAAACAATATGTACACTATTGACGCATGTTTAGTTGAGAAAGTCATCAATTATTCAGGCAATGAAATAATTTTTCATTTTTCACTGTTGTTAGCCAATCATATGCCGATCTGTACATTATTCTTTAGTACTAATCATGAAGGTGAAACATAAATCACGAGGCGCTGATAAATACAAACTTCAAACCTTACTGTCAGGTAAAAAATTAATAAATAGTATATTACGTATCATGAACTGTATGTGGCACTTTTCAAGTCGAGAATGCAGTTTGGGAAATCGACGCCCATAGTGCCAAGGCTCCCTAAGCATTTGAGACCAGACAAGTTGCTTACAGTTTGTGGTTAGTACATTATTTTTACAATACTTGG
This sequence comes from Agriotes lineatus, assembly GCA_940337035.1. Classification (NCBI taxonomy): domain Eukaryota; kingdom Metazoa; phylum Arthropoda; class Insecta; order Coleoptera; family Elateridae; genus Agriotes; species Agriotes lineatus. Next base: position 37,258 of record CALNHX010002527.1, on the reverse strand, counting down.
GAAAATAAAATAGTAATAAATAATAATCTGTCAAAACTTCAATTGTTGACAACGACCTGTCAAAACTTCCTTTTTAAATTTTAGTAAATTAGGTAGCCTACTACTGAACAAAGCAATTCGCAATATATTAGCACGTAATATTCACTTACAGTTCAAGTTAGACAGTAAGTAGGGCCCCGCCGGATGCATATGAGCCACCACTTTAAAAATGGTGTCTTGGTATCTACAGGGTGTTCCAAAACAGTTCGAGTCAAAAAAGTATTAATTTTTATATGGCTATTTAAGCCCCTATAAGTTCTACGTTCAATTCTAACCTTTCTTTTAAATTGCTTTTATCGTTTCCAACTTATGAACGTTTTTAGTATTTTTTGTCAATATCAAGCTTTTAAATATTTTTCTCCTGGTTGTCCAGTAGGAAACAAAAATAGTAAAGCTTCATAAAAATTGGATATTTTAATACAGGGTGTTCAAAATACAGGTTGAAATTTTTGTATCTTAAATATTTATTTTCTTAATTTTTTAAACGGAATTTCAAAGAGAATTTAGTCTTTAATAAAAATCACGATAAATGTATACTATTTGGCGCATGATTTATAATGCCGGTGGTAAAAAAACCGATTTGGCGGTTAATCGGCTTAGGGTTAACCACTGTTTTTTTATATATCGAATACCGGTAAACCGGTTCATGAACCGGTTTGTAATAAAAATTAACGATACAAGTTTGATTACGAATTTGATTGCCAGAACGAGACGATGCTATAAGCAAAAATGTGTATTATTCAATATTTTATCTTCAGCAATACATTCTGGTTCAATGTATTCTTTGTTTGGTTAAAAATAGTGCTGTAATATCTATTACCGTACTGAGTGAGATAATATCTATCTATAACCGCATTCAGTTTTCGATTTCAAAAAATCCACCATTAACCAAAAGTCGGTTAACCGTCAAATCGGTTTTTTTACTGCCACTATTATAAATCATGCGACAAATACATAATACACATTCATCGTGATTTTTTATTAAATGCCTAACTTCACAAATACTCTTTGGAATAACGTGCAACATTTTTTGGTACTCCTTGTATATGTTAAAATAATTTTAAAATATACTTCCTTCAACCCCATTAAGATCGTCTAGATATAATTTTTTATCGGAAAAGAAGTAAAGGCGTAATCGGAGACCGACGCACTAAATGAACACCATGTTTAGTTAATACAGTAAATGAATACAACAGTAACTACAAAATAAAACACGGGAATTATTATGAAATATAAATTATATATATATAAATAATGCATAACAAAATAATTTTAAATTATATACACCGTTTTCCAAAAATGTTCAATAAATGAAAATCGTTCTTATTCTTGATTTCATTAAAAAATTATCCCTTATAAAAGTTTGTGCGGGGACCTCGATAGGCGAGTGCGGCGATCGCTTGCAGTCGAGGTCACAGGGGTTTTTCGGGAGTCTGTGGCCGATGGTTCGAATCCGGACCTCGGCAGTTGTCAGCTCCAGGAAACCCCTTACCATAGGTTAGGTTAAGGGTAGTTTAAGGTAGTTTAAGGTAGTGGTAGTACACTAGTACGCACAATGGGCCCGGAAAAGTGGCCTAAGTGCTGTAGGACGTACAATCCACAATCCACAAAAGTTTGTGCTTCATTTAAAACTAATTATTTTACCGTTTGACGGAGAGCGACATAACCAGTTTCTTTAGCTTAACTAAATTGTCAATTGACAAACGATGAAAAATAAAAAAATTATATTGTCTATCGAAACGTTATTCCTGAAATGAATTTTCAAGTAACATAATATTTCTCTTATAACTTTTTTCAAATTTAAAATTAAATAAATTTTCTGACAAACCGTAAAACAATTGAAACATATATTCCTAAAATTAGTTTTAAATGATACACAAACTTTTGTAATGAGTAATTTTTTAAAGAAATTAATAATAAAAAAGATTTTCGTTGTTTGGAAATTTTTTAGAAAACGCTGTATACATAAGAGATGAATAAGTTTATAAAAAGTACAGCAATTTACAAGAATGTGTATCTCTCGTGTTTTAATACCACAAAATTCTTAGCTTAATTTACCCAAGCCTAAACTATACATAATATCATTTTTATAGATATTGTTGACAAATCTATTAAATGTTATTTTCAATTATTTTGTGTTTCGGGAAACTTTTTTCCCCTGAAGTTACTTATTTATTTATTTTTTTATCAAAGTTGGGAGTACACCCATAAAAGTATCTACTATTACAGCAACTTCACAACAGTAATATATACCTATGTTAAATTGTTAACTTAACTTAAAGATGTTTTTCAAAGCGAGAAGAAAACAAAGTAAAAAGTCTGTAAAGGGTTTACTCAACACTTTCCCCGCCAGTGGACGTTGTGACACTAAATAATTTTAAAAATAAAAGGAAATTAGAAGTAAAAAGTTCTTCAAGTTTCTAATAATACTGAAACAACAGAATGAAACACTTGGTAATGCAAATTACATCAATTTTCAGTTAAAAAATATTACCGGTGATAGAATTCGAACTTCAGCGTCTGCGAACGAGCTGCCCATTCGATATCTTTGTTCGGCGCTAACCCACGAGCTAAGCGCGCCTTCGATTCCAGAGCCACCGGGACCGCTCGAATTCCTGCGTTACAGCTATGTTTAACGTAGCCCACTTATTCTTTGCTTCTTGTTGTATCGTACAACATTTATCCTGTATTTGTTAGACGTCATTTTTATCAAGGATAAAGCCTGCGGTATATACAAATGACTACTTTTATGTATTTCTCAGGTAATGCAAAAACAAACAAAATTTTATTTTTCCAAGGTTCTCATTCTGTATATAGTTGTCTGAAATTTTTTCGGTTTCATGCCATGTAGATATATAATGTGTATGCAAAATATCGTCTTCCTCCAACAAATAGTTTTTGAGTTATACCGCCAACAGAGAGACATGCAGACAGACCCTGAAACGTGAAGATCTGAAGAAATCTCGGAAGGTGATTTTTTTGCCGTCTAAACCTGGACTTGTGTAATATGTCCTGCCTTATGAAACTTGTTCTTTAATATACTGTACATAGTAAAGAGATGACACTGACTGCGCAGCTGACTGTTTCTGCAGTCGGTAGCTGTTAGTTAGGTAATTATAATAGTACACATTTTACTTTATTCATTACATAATGCTCTAATTATTTAAAAAACTCTTGAGCTAGAACGAAAGAAGTAACTTTATAACCTCACTTCCTGTTTAAAATTCTAAATTCAACACCCACCGTTTACTTTTAGCACATGTGCTAAAAGTAAACAGCTGATTTCACTTTTAACACGCTGATTTATAAAACGTCATTTTTAGTGAAACAACCTAGTGCTAAAAGGCCTACTTTTAGTAGTGGTCGTAGAAAATAACTATTTATGCAACAAGTGCTAAAAGTTGACGTTTATGCACGAGACATGAAAATTACATAGCATGTCTCGTGCATAAACGACTTTTAGCATGCGTTGCATACAATATTTTATCTACGACCTTAATTTTACTGTTATTAATCCATAAATATCGATTTAACAAAGGTTTGCATCTACGACACTTCTAATTTATGTCATAATAAACAGTAGCCCATGCCGCGCGGGCGAATGTTTGCGAATGACAGTAGTCAAGGTCAGTTACGAAATGTAATTTATTAATACTCCACATCTGACTGTATACATTAGATAACGCTTTAATTATTTCAAAAAATTGTAGTTTTATAACCTCACTTCACTTTTAGCACATGGGCTAAAAGTAAACAGCTTTAACCACGGTAAACTATAAAACGTCACTTTTAGTGAAACAAGCTAGGGCTAAAAGGCCTACTTTTAGTGGTGGTCGTAGATAAAGGATTTCGAATCTGTATGGCCTGATCAAATGATTAAAATATATATTAAAATAGCTTGAAGTATGTATGTATCTACTTAATTTAATAACTTTGCGATTTTTTTAAATGATAAAACGCGTATTTTTTTAAAATAGTATAATGAATTTATAAATGAGATTATTGCCCTTTTCTCGCTTCTAGAATAGCTAAGCTACGTACTTATGTTTAAATACGATATAAGCCATCTTTGATTTTCTAGTTTCCAGATACGTTTGCATTGGAATCAGAAAGGGATGTAAAATAGAGAAGATTTTTCATTTCCTAGAATATAAATATGTTTGCTTTATCTGATGAATTCTGTGGCAAGAAATCGTAATAGAAAAATTCCAAAAGCAACTTTTAGGTGCTATTCCAGTTCAGATAAAACCGACTGCAGATACATCGCTAAGGTTGCATTATTTTTCATTTCGTAGCCTTGTCAACAATTCTGCTTTGCTTACGAATATAGTCAAATAACCCAATCTTTTGTGAAAAATCTCTATAAAGGATAAATTATTGCATACTGAACCTAAAACCAGTTCGTGTCCTACTGCGTTCGTGTTTCTTACAAATATTTTACTCTGCTTATGACCGCCAGTTTTTCTTGAGAATTTCTTATACATTCACTGCTGGAAGTTCTTAAATCATACACTTATCAAAAGAAACAAATTATAATTATTTTATAATTTTTTGGAAACCAAAGTATTTAAAGATGATTAACTATAAAACATTACAAATCAACGAAATTCAGTGAGCAAAACCACTTACCCCTACTGACAAGTGAAAATTGTTACATTACTACGTCAAACTTTAAATTTCTAATACAGATTATTTCAACCTATGCAGCTTCTTGACTTACATAAAATTTATTTGAGTAAATAAAGATTCAGTTATATCGGGAAAACGATTTAAGTGATTGAACTCACTGAAAAGGAAAACTATCCAACCATTCATAAATGTCGATCCCGGCCAATCTGAAATGTAAAGTAGGCAAAGATCCCTTTTTACTTCCGTACCTTCTGATCTCGTTATTAATGTGAAACTGTCGGTAAACTTTATTGTAATTAAATTCTATCAGGTCTGTTCTAAACCGCTTACTTACTTTTGCATAACTAATGTCACTGTAATCTGTGACAAATTCCAACTTGGTGGGGCATTTAACCTCGCAAAATCAAGGTATGAGATTCGCTCAAGATACATTTTCAACCCGTATGGTAGCTTGGCTACTAGTAGTATATCCCAAGATGAAGTAATAACTTTAAAATAAAATACAACTAAATACTACAACGGCGCTATCTTGTCATGCATGGAGCTTCATGACTGCAAAATGATCATTAATTTCGAAGGTTAACTGCTCGTGGTTTAAATTTAATTTTACACAATTCCGCCGGTAGAAACTCTAACTACGACAGCAAACATACCTAAAAAGTTACCCTCGCTATTCAGCACCCCTACTGTACATACATCTAAATATTTTCGTTTAATTAGTGTAAGGTTTGCTTCCAAATTCAAGTCAGTTTTGTGTAGTTACTACGTCAGGTTATTGCCAATTACAGGGGTTAAAATGTTGCAGGATTTGTGCCTTATCGTAGATTTTACCTGGGAACATCTCATGAATTCAACGCGCTACATCTGCTAACCCAGTTTCATTTTAGAATTGCTTAATTGCCTTCAGAATCAGCACCTAACCGATCTTATCGACATTTCTTGATGAGTCAATTTATCGGATATCTTGTAATTAACTTCCGGAACGTTTAATCAACGTCGCAAGCAGAAATTATCTAATAATTCAAAAAAACTCAGCCTCTCTATGTAGCTGGACATTTTAATTGCTTTTCAATTCTATTGCTTTTTAATACCTATAATTTAATTATACCGAACTTAAAGGGTAACAACGCTTCTGCTAAGAGGAACTGTGCAAGTCCCCAATATGCCAAATTGGCCAAATCCATCACCCTAATGACTTCCCATCAAGCCTGAGTGACGAAATAAATGAACAGACACACTTTGAAACAATAACGCCCCAAACTTTTCATTAGTCAGATTTGACAAGACCTGCTTGGTCGTGATCGATTTGGTGTGAATGTACGCTAAGTTAGAGACAAAGAGTAATGATGTCAACAGCTGAGCGGAACGTTAAGGTCGGAATTTCTACTTAATTCAAAATTCTTGCTGATCTTTTCTTTTACCCAATTCTCCATTATTAAAGCGAAGGCGACAGTGAGACTGCACGCACTTCTATAAAATATCTATCGCGGCTTCATTTATGTTCTCAATTGGACCGGCAGGCTAAAAGAGGAGGATGCCACTGAAAATATATTGGATTGGTAAATAACCCTTAATTTTGAGGGAAAAAATTCATACCCTTAACGCTAACATTTATATTAGGTGAAAACAAAAGTTACTTAAATATCTGTTCAGATTTCAACCCTAAGATGGATATTATTTGCCCTATTCGGTTAGTGAAAATGTGTTCCAGTAAATGGATTGAGAGAATGCTAGATAACTTATTTTCTATTTTCTTGATAAACTAGGGTTAGTTCCAAATTTTCGAAGCGATTCATTATTCTAGGGCAGTTATTATGTCTGCCCTATAGATATTTCAACACTAAACATCCTATTTTAACTTCTATAGCCTGGCTGTCTACAATGCATAGCTGTTTTACATCAAAGCTCGTTTAAATAAAATCATGAAATCAACTTGCTAAGTATTGAATTTAAGCTGGCGGGCTTTATTCGTATTTTGAAACTGTTTTTAGAAAACAAAATAAAGTAATACATCCCCTTATTTACATTATCTTTTGCCGTTTCCATACCATTTTGCCCATAAATATTTTCAGAGCGTTGTGTATATCGCTAAATTTTCGGGCTTTTTCGCGGTCATTGGCTTTTTGGAATGATCTAACGGCGCCGACATGGTGACTATGAAAATGTCAAGGAAAGGAAGCACCCGAAAACCTTAATTTTATTTCTTTGAAGAAAGGCGTTCTCGTTTTTGCTAGGGCAGTAACTGTATATGAAGTTTTTGGGATTATTTATGTTTGTGTTGAGTGGTTAGTTGAGCTTTTCATAGTTCACGAACTAGGAAGCAGCAGCGAAATTTGATGTGAGTAACACTAACATAACGCATTAATTTGGTGCGGTTAGGTCGTCTAACGAGTAATCTACACGCTTCACTCTTTATGGTTTTGGGCTGTTTATGGGGATGTAGAAACTTTCTTAAAGCCCAACACTCTCAGGTTTCTAAGTTGTGCGGTGAAAGGACGAAATGCATAAAAATTGACAAAATAGGACCGCAGCATTCACATGTTGTTTGCTTTAATCATATATTTGAACAAAAGCTATATTTCATTATACAGGGCAAACCGAAAAGAACAGGATACCGTCTAGGGGTATATTTTCTAATCAGAATAAGCAAATAGAACCAAATTTGCCTTATTAGAAAATGTATTACTAAGAACATACGCTCCCAAGAAGTTGAATTTTTTACTTTCAAAAACGTAACCATGTTCGTAAACAGTAATTTCAGGGTAACATGGAAATTATAGCCAATGATCTCAAATAACACATTCCTACTTGACATCTGCCCACAGGTAGTTAAATAAAAATAACTTCAAATATTTTCATCTCGCAAATTATATAATACTATAAAATAAAATGAAGCCCACTTTTTAGTTCCTTTTACGATAAAGGAAGTATTGGATTCACCCCAAAAATTAGAAATTGAGTTTTCAACAGATCTTCACGTTTTAGAGTCCCCTGAACCCAAAAACATATTTTTTTTATTGGTCTGTCTGTCTGTCTGTCTGTGTATCTGTGTGCCTGTGAACAGAATATCTCAAACACGAAAAGAGGTATGGTGTTGAAACTTCATATATAAGTTTTTTGTATTATGTAGATGCGACAGCAAGCTTTTGAAGAAAATCGCATAACCGGAAGTAGGTGTTTACTCTTGTAATTTTTCAGTTTTTTCGATTTTTTCAAAAACGGCTCTAACGATTTTTTTATTATACCTGCATCAGAATCGCCGTTTAAAGCACGCCTGAGCGTGCGAAAATACTCGATTAAAGCTCGCCGAGCTTTAAAGGTTGTCAAGGAAATGACTGAATGCAACAACGGACGTGGACGCGACAAAAACGTAAATAATTCTCGTAACTATAGTAGCAATATTATTATGCCGTCTCGATTTATCACGACAAAAATGATTTCTAAGTTTTTAGTGCGTAATTTATTTCCAGCATTGGAGGTATAATAAAAAATAGCGTAAAGTATTCGTGGATAACTGGTCTTTAAAACACTTGCTCTATTGCTACGCCGTCGTGCTCGAAAACTCGCGCGTGTTTTAAAGACCTTGCTATCCACTCATACTTTAATATACTATTTTAAAACTTCACATTTTTATTAAATATTTAATGTGTATTCATGTGAGATAGGTGATTTTCCAGTTGAATACTTCTAAAATGGGTTTCTTTTGTTTTTTTTCTGTTTTTTATTAACTCCTATTTTAAATAAAACACCCCGTTATATTATTACAGTTTTGAATTCAGCTAAAAATTTTAGAGAAAATGTGTCTCTTCAATTAACGCTCTATTTTATATCGTTTTTGTAGAATCTGTAATTTTTGAAAAATTTTTGCAAATGCTTAAAAATTAAAGATCAAATTTTTGGCTAATTATAAGATTACGGGTCCCGAGTGGTGTAGCTTGAACAAGCCTTCACGTTCGATCAGCAGAGTTAAGCAACGCTGTCTCTGGTCAGAACTTGGATGGGAGTTCCACGGCTGCATCTCTCGGCGCCTCGTGGTACGGCTATCACGAAAAAAAGTTGGTCCCGGCGGTCATACAACATCATGACAGTCGTTAGTGGGGTTGGAAGTCCTCATAACTGCACAGCGACGCTTATAATTGGCCTAACTGCTGTTGGCTGAGTGCGAATTAAATAAATAAATAAATCACTGTAAAAGGAAGTTGTGTGAGTGTATCACACCAGATTTTTTTATGTGAAATTAAGATACCCTACCTGCGATAGTTTCAATTAATTTTGAATCGTGAATAAAATACAGGAAATGGAAATTCATGTTTTCGAGATAATAATTTTCTGAGGTTGCATTTTTTACAATGGATGTATTTTGCTCTGTCTGCCTAGTTTAGTAAGAATAGCATTCTCCTAGACGATGACCTGTTCATTTCGATACGCACTGTACAAAGTAATGGTGTAAACTTTTTTTTAATGTAAAACATATTTTTATTCATCCACTAACACTATGCACTTTTTCCGAAAGTTTCCTGTTAGCATGGATTAGCATTATTAGCCCTTGCACTTCGAGACTATTTTGCTTAAAAATAAATTTTATATGTTACAGTATCACGAACGCGAACATTTACGATCTGACAAGGAATGTAATCTAATTTTTCCAAAGATGATTAGGAAAATCTAATAAAATACCTATTACAATAAATAATAAAGTATTTTATGACAGAGAGAAAATATTTTAAGAGATTATTCTCAAAATATAGCTTCCGTTTTAACTTAACGGCAACGAGGTTTAATTTTTCAGAATATATTACTGAATAACAACAGTTGAATACCGCCTGAAAAGCATCAAAAGCACATAATAATCCTAATGTGTTTCTGTTCAATAAGCAACAGTATTAGGTGTTTTTGTAGAACCCATTAAGGAGTCTGTGGTATTACTAGTTGCTTTTGAAGGTGATATCAATAAATCCTTTCCATAATGCTTCCATTTAATCATTGGATTGCGGTACTTCAGTATATTTCATATATCCTCAAATTAATAAAACTTTATATTTATTTCAAACTATTAAATATACAGGAACGTTTTAGTGATTTATTTAATTTTATTTATCAACATCCTACTTTGAATTTTAATGTAAACAAGGGCTTATAGTATTGTAATTATTTTATCATTTAAATAATTTTTAATAACTAAACAGTTACATTATTCAATGCTAATAATGTTTATTGTTGTTCAATGCTAGTCACGTTTCTAATTTATCTACATATTATCAATTCCTTCCACTAAGTTAACGATCTCCTCTGTTTCTGAAATTCAGATGCAGCAGATATCAAGTATAAAATTGTCAAGTGCAGGTTCTGCTGTCAGAAGCGATTCTAACATGTTTTCAACCTCCAGAATCTCATTTATATGAGTTTCACTTCTTAAAAGTCTTTCAAAGAAGCGACTTAACTGCGAAAATATACATAATTGGATTATCGCAACGTTTTTAAGGTTTGTGAAAAATATTTCGTTTTATAAACTATGGAATGTTTTTACATAAAATCTGCAAAGGGCTTTACTCAGAACTTCCCGCAAGTAGACGTTGTGACACTAAATAATTTTAAACATCAAAGGTAACTAGGGGTAAAAATATAATGCTGAAAGAATAGAAGAAAACACTTGGTAATGCAAATTACATTCAATTTCAAATTAAAAAGAAAACATTACCGGAGGTCGAATTCGAAAGGCAGGCGGCTGCGAATTCTATTCCATTTAGCACATCTCCCCGTTCTCTACATTATAACAGTGACTTTATAACTAGTGTGGCCATATGATTGTTCGCCGCCATGTATTTTCCAACCTCAAAATAAGTTCGTGTGGGAAACCATGGTAATGTGACAAAAAGAATTGTAAATGGGTGCATTTTTAACTGTGTAAGTAACATTTAGTAATTAAAAATTACTAAAATCAAAATAAAATTTGGCAATTTATTTGCCGAAATGAATTAATGTTGACAATGACTGATCTCCCTAATATAAAATATTACTTTCGCCATCCTCTAAAAGTTATAAAATGTCAAGGTCTTATTTTGGCATTAGTAACTTTTTATAACTAAATATTGTGTACAGTGCTAAAAATAACAATAACTTGGAAAACTAAAGACGGATTTGCGTTCATTCAATAGAAATATGACCACCGTATGACCACACTGTGATTATAAAGTCATTTTACCTACATGCGCCACGCAGCCACCCCGCGTCCGTGCCTTAAATAAAACGCATTTTTCGTTTACCCCTTTTTCTGCTCTACAGCATTTGCGCTGTATCTGTTGGGTCCCATTTTGGTCAAGAATAAAGCCTGAGCTATGTTCGAATTGGCACCTTTATCTATTTCTCAGTTAAAGCAACATTTAATAAAAATTTACTTGTTTAAGGGGCTCACCCTATATATACTTGTTTGAAATTTTCTCGGTTTCATGCCAGAGAGATATATAATGTATATGCAAAATATCGTTTTTTTCCAACAAATAGTTTTTGAGTTATACCGCCAACATGCAGACAGAGACGGAATAGAGAAAAACCTGTTTTTCGTTATCTAGGGACCTTGAATCATGAAGAGCTAAAGACATCTCGGAAGGTGATGTTTTCGTATTTTTAGGGGAGGGAAGTAAAAACATGAGTAATTGACGAGAAAATTAATCAATCACTTGAAGCCAATTATCTCCAGGGAAATGAAGATAAATAGGCTTATGCTATTGATCGTGTAAATATGTTGGGAAATATTCAATAATAATGTATTATTATATAATATAATAGTCATTCATTTGTGCCGGTAATTCTTACAGGGATATCAACAATTGTTTATTGCGGCGAAATTTGCACGACTGCGAAGCAGGAGTGTAAATTTTCATATCTTAAATTTTGTATCTGAAGGTTATTACATACGGCAAAGCTAACTTTCGAAACGACTTGAATTTGTAGACCCAATAGAAATCGAGCCTACAACTTTGCATTAGTCTCATTCCGCTACTGGGCATGCGCATGGACCTTTTCTAGACGTTTCCAATTGTCTTTGTCCTGAGCCATTGCTATCCAATTTGAGATTCTTTTGAGGTCGTCAGTACAACGCATAAGTGGTCTTCTTTAATTTCGATCTCGATTATCTTCGTCCATCTAGCGTCACTCAATTTTACAACATGCCCCGCCCATCTCCATGTTTGATTTCTTTGTAGTTTTTTCAAACCAACTATACTGACGGCATGCTGCAGTTCTTATAGCATTTCTGTGGCTTTTCTTAAATAGTTTGATAGGAGGAGAACGTCTTCCGAAAATAAATATGGTTGGAGCTTCTCTCTGCCAATTCTTATGTATTTTTCTTCCCATCCCATCTTAAAAGCTCGTTCTAAGATTATTTTGGTAAAGAGTGCCCTTTGTCAGACGCCCCTTAGAATTTTGTACCTTCTAGTGGTGGTATGCACACATTGTTTTTTGTTCTCGGATATGTTCTGAATGATCTTGAAATATATTTGATCCAAAACCTTGTGAAAGTGGACAAAGATGAAAACCAAGCTTCTAGATTTTCAATTAGAGTTTTTAAACAAATGATCGTTTGTTTCGCAACCGCAAATATAGTCTGGCCTGGTCTTTTGACTGATGCGAGTGTAATTTTGTCTAGCCCTTTGCTAATCTTCGAGTAAAAGTCTTATATAGATGATTGAAAACACTGATGGATCTATAATTTTCAAGATTGATTTTGTCTCCGTTGTTCTTCTTCTTCTTCTTCTTTTAGCAGTCCTTCACAGTCCACTCCTGAACATACATATCTATTAACTGTCAACAAATATGTCAAATGCTACTTAATAACAATTTCAATGAACATTTTGCTCTCCACTACAGTTTGCACGTATTTTACTCTCATTCCAAATCATAATTTTGATTTTCCCTGTATATCAGCCAATGTTTTAAAAATTTTGTACTTGATTATGGATCTACAAGTCATGCAGAGCTTTTTATCAAGAATTTTTTTTTGTGAAATGTAAGATAAACTTTTTCTCCATTTGTATAAAACTTTTTGTGACACACTGTATATATAGTATGATCAACAATTATTTTTTCTCCAAACCGCACTAAACATGACGTTTATGGCCCCAACTGACAGGACTAAATAGTCATTTTCTGCCAACTCAGCAAAATAGTTATTTACGTGGCAAACTTAGTAAATTAGCCTTTAAGGGCGAACAGGAGTATTTGCAGGGTGAGCGACATTTTGTTTCCTCTTGCTGAAAATATTACTGATTAATAAAGAATTTGTTTATTAGAATACAAGGTGCTTGTAAAGTCCCCATGGCAACATTTTACAGGCGCCATGCCTGTAAAGAATCATTTACCGGGTCAGTTCAGAGGACAGTAAACGATCGTTTAGCAAGTCAAAAGGAAATAAATGTATTTACCTGACTAGTCAGAAAAAATACATCAACCAATGAACTTCCTTGGATAAAGAAAGTTTATGTATTTTCCAACGTCATGAAAGTGATTTGACAGACCAGGTAAATGCGTTACTTTTACGCCGCGCCGGCGAAATAAAAGTATGTACTTCAAATCTTGATTAGCTTTCCAATATTTTTGACATGAAGAAAACGGTCGAAATCTTCTACACCTTCTATTTTTATATTGACCAACTCATCACATTTTAATACGCCTATTATCAAAATAACACGAAAGAACTAGTGTATTAGACCTTCTTTATATCTACATCAGTCTAAAACCTACCTTTCCTAAATATTGTTCATCTGTAGCTTCGAACAAAAACCTTTATAATTGCTCCTTAGTGAAGACTTTTGCCGTTCTTAGTCTATAAGCTTGATTCTGTTTTTTAGATATTTACTTATATCTACCCAGTGCTTAATATTTAACATCGGTTTTATCATTGAATAAAGGGACCAAATCGTCGAACTCTTCACTGTCTGAGAAATCACCAGATCAGAGAAGTAAGCTAATAATACACTCGCAGAATAGTCTTTAACTTCATTTTTCTCATACCAATTAATGAACCTTTCATATTGAGCTTTGCAAATATTGCTGGATTTCATAGGGAGCATATCATAAACCGCTAATTTCGCTGCTTGTCTAACCTGAGGCGGTGTACTTGGCATTTCGGAATCTGACATGATGAAAAACTGAAATAAATATCCTTAAATTGCAAAAAATATTTACAAATTGCCTGCAGGCCCCAAAATATCGACGTTTTGAAATATGTTCTCTATAGAAATAACAAAAAACCCAATTAATTACAACGGGACAAAAATACTTACGTCAACAATTTTTTCTTTGAAGTTTGTTTTGTGTGGAATCTATAACAACTCTTCAGTGGATTCTGTACAACTCCAATTTTTTTAGATTAAAATCATTTTGCAATCAAAATAATTATAATGTTTAATTGGAGGGAGCTATTACGACGTTTCAAGAAAAAATGGCATATTTTATTCGAACACTTTTCCCGACTAATATGTGGTTCTGGGACTGGCAAAAGTGACTATAACTCACGTAAAAATCAAATTCAAGTTTGGCTTTTAAAAAGAAACAGTTGCATTTATAAATTAGGAACTATTCCATATCCATACTAGAAGAAAATAATTTTTCCTCATCCTTTATTTATCTGTCATTATAATAATCTATTTCATTTAACGTTTTGATCTGGGCTTTTTGACGTCCATCTTCGGTGAGTATTCCTTTGGTATAACATATTTTCAAAGGTATAGCTAACCGAGTCTCTGCTCGCCCATTTCTACCTAGACTACCATAATTTCTGATGAATCAGTTTTTACATTTTTTTTTACTTCCCATCTACAAGAGGAAGGAAGTATAGTAATCGCGAAAAAATCACCTTTCTAGATTTCTTCAGATCTTCACGTTTCAGTGTCTCTAGATGACGAAAAACAAGTTTTCTCAATTCCGTCTGTCTGTCTGTTGGCGGTATAACTCAAAAACTATTTGTCGGAGGAATTTAATATTTTGCATACATATTATATATATACCCTGAATGAAACCGATAAAATTTCAGACAAATATATACAGGGTGAGCACCTTAAAATAATAAAATTTTGTTTATTTTTGAGTTAATTTTGAAATAGAAGGAAGTAATAATTTTCACATACGTCAGGCTTTACACTTGCCGAAAACAGATCCAAGACGAAGGAAATATTTTTAATTTGTAAAATGTATTTAATTTATTAGCAACGTGAAGATATTTTTACTCCTAAATTAATTTGATTTTTTAAATTATTTAGTGTCACAATGTCGACGAGAGAAGTTCTGGGTAGACCCTTTTACAGATTTTTTTATTAAAATCGCCATGGAAAACAGTAAAATTTGATATCTCCGACTATGTCCCATTTGATCTTCTCTAACTCACTCTCCATTTCCATAAATTTCTTTTACCAAACAACGTTTTAGCGTTAAGAGTTGCAACTTTCAGTATTAAATTTCTTCTATAGGCTTTATTTCTCAGTTTTTCCAAAATTTTGTCCTTAGCAAAATTCTTAGGAGAGACGTATTGGAGTGAGATTCTAAATTTAGAGCCCTACTCACCTTTTTGGATCATTTTTGAGTGGTGGCTATTACATTTCACATTAGTCATGCGTGTTGACGAATAGTTGATTAAAATAGCTACTAAGTCTATCAAAACCGTTTCTTTCTAATCCTACTCATAGCTTTATGTCTTCATCGCAATCCCATTTATCGTTTGATAAGCACCCAAGGTAACTCCATCTTCATGTAACTACAAAATTGTTAATACCTAGATAGATTCACAATAAATTGTTATTTTTGTATCTACAAATTCACAACAAAATCCCTTTCGTGGTTCGAATCTCAGATTATCAGTATTTTAGAATTTAACAGTTTATGCAGTGCGTTACATACAAAATTCCGTAAAATGTTTCCATTAATCATGTAGAGAAGTTATCAAACTTAAAATAAAAAGATGCAAGATTTCAAAATTTTATATTTAGCGAATTTTACCAATTTCCTATTGCGCTGTAAAGTATATAATTTTTAGCCAAAAGGCTTTATCAAATTCTATAATATAATAAATTGGCGTTAATGATTGTGCAGAAATGTAAATGAATTTTTGAAATTAGAAATTTCTAACAAGGTTTATACCAAAATTCTAGAAATGTAACATAAAATGAAAGTACACGTTTACCCATACACTATTTTAGATAAACAAAAAAAAATGTGTGGCCAGTTTGTAAAAGATGCTATTTATTTATTTTTTTAATTTTTAAGGCAACTTTGATGTTATTCCCTGCCAATTCGAGCTTTCGAGTCTGCTTTTGGGTCATCTGTAGCAGATAATTTTTATAACATTTTCAATGGGTCGTCATACATTGCTAAAGTTGAAACGATTTTGCGCCCAGATGGAAAATGAGGCAAAACGATACTTTTCCCTCGAAACGTCCGTTATTTAATTCGTTATTTAATAATTTTAATTTGCAGAGTGGCGAAATACCCAAAAAAGAATATGAATTATAGATTCACGCCACAAAGAAGTTTCAGAGATTATCAAAACGATACTTATATCCATAATTTTAAAAATATCACTGATGACTAGGGTCACTGTCAATAATCTGGGACTTCCAAATAGTACATTTGCTTTTGGAGTACATTTTTAAATTATAATATTAAAAATTGCGATATACAGCATTCACTTGATTATAACTGCCACCAAATACGAAGGAAGTTTTTTTTTTTAATTTGCTCTTGTAGTTTTTTGAGCTCAAATATTATTACATATAGAACAATTCGTTATTACACACGCAAGCCTAAATAACGAAGCTGATTAAAAGACACAAGCACATATCTTAGATAATTTTGATTCAATAACATTTCATTCTCTTTTTCTACAACACCAAATGGGCAAGTGTATTTTTGCTTCCCATGCTAAACCAGTATTTACTAACATTTGTTTCTCAATGGTATATCTGAACCTTACAACTCCATATATTAACCATTGAAGAAGTTCAGTTCGTTTGACATCGTGAGTTGGTAGCAGGTCTTAGTTGAACTTCATCAGCTTGGTAGTTTTCCAGTTCCAGTCAGACGACGTGCCTTGTGATTGATTTACTGGTTTTGCTCCTCTATTAGCTGCCACTTTCCTATGTACACGTACATTATCAGTCACTAAATGTAGACCAACTTTTTGTAAGACTGGTGTTAAACTTATGAAATATCAAAGTGAAGAGACATTGTATTCTATTTTTTATAAGCATTTCAAGAATCCGTATACATTAGTAGATGATATATTAACACTTTTCTATTTAAAGTTAGTTATCATTTAGCTACTAAAAACTATAACAAATTAATTAGTCCGAGAAAGCATATTCCAATTAAATGAAGAGGTGATTAGACAATAGACCGCATCTAGGAGTTTATCTTTAATAATAAATACAAAAGCAATTTTCTCAGAAAACACACTGTTTTTAAAAATTATCTATCGATTTATAAATGTTTCGACCCCGTTAGTTCCCTTGCAACCACTTATGGCGAAGAAGGAAAAATTCAATTTTCCTTATATATCTGTGGTAATAAAAACATTTTAGCACCCTTCAGAGCCATAAAACTCGATCCATTTAGTTGTAGGGTAAATTTTAAAACTTTATGCTAGGGTTTTATTTATTACCGAAAGCGTATATTAATTATATCGTATTACTACAGCAAATATCGCTCCCTTTATTACTTATAAAACTGTTGCTGCTGTTTACCGAATTATTTGTTTTTCAAATTGATTCCATGATTCGACTAAAAACCATAATTGTCTGAATTTGTACACAATTTAACTTCGCGATAATACTTTCTAAATTTATAGAACCTATCTAACGTTTTTATCGATACAGAACAAAATCGAGAAGCAAGAACAATAACATAAGGAATACTGTTTGAACATTATATCTTTAGATCATATGGTCATACAACTTTCTGTCGTTTCTTATGTACCGCCCATTTTGCATCCCTCTATGAGCTCGTAGAAGTAGAGAAACCGATATGGCCCTCAAAATATAGTAGGTGTATGTAAGACTTTACATCCAGCTACCATACATCAAAACATTCAACAGCTCCATCTACAGCTATTTGAATAGTTTTCAAACATTTTAAGGTTAGATAGTAGACACCGTGTGTTTTGTGTTTTTAAAATCTCAATTTATGAAAGAAATTTGAAGTGCAGGTTGGAAATTCACAGTCTCAAGGCAGAGTTCACCTCCTGTCGAGATCAATAGAGGGGCTGAGAGTTTCGTAGCTTCACCGTTTGTCTCTCTTTTATTGAGCCAACTGTAGACTAGCGTATATAAACTTATTCACCTGAGTCGCGATGATAGCCCTTTATTGCTTCGCGACCTTACCATTTGTATTCGCCTCCTATGCCATGGCATAAATTTTATGTTGTGAATAAAATGCGGAATAAAAAATAATAAAGACGCAGTGGGCTCAAAGCATAATGAAGCGCATTCCACTGCAGCAGCTAAACTATTCAGATATGCATAATACATAAGCATACTAAGCAGTACTCGCGATTTTTAAAAGAAAATAGTGGTCTGTGAAGTTATTAGATTTGTTAGGGGTATGGCTTAGATATAAAATTGTGCATCCGCTTTAGATCCTCTGCTCTTTTAAAAAGCGCAACAGATCCTATTCGATGATATTTCTAGAGGAGATCGTTTTAAGAGTTGTGGGGAAGCAAGTACCCAATGTTGCATATTGTGTATCTACTACTTTGAACGATTTATTTTACTATATTAGTTCAAATAGTTAGTTACAGCTGGATAGTAAGATATATATTTGAAACTTTCTTAATTTTTAGTAGCAAAATTTCTGCTATCTTTATATTTGCAAAAAACATATTCAGCCAAAAATAACCAGAACATGCATTTTAATATGTCCTGCTATTATTTCTACAGAAGAAAGCGATCGGAACACATATCCCTAGAGAAAACTACTGCTGAAGACTCTACTATTTTGAAAAATACTGTTCAAGCATCTTTTAAATTAATTTCAAAATATTTAGAGGTAGGTGGTTGTTTATTTTTTTTATATTTTTCCGTATAGGAAGTAAGGAATAATCCTTACCTAAATTGAAGTTTTACTAACTTCATAAATTTTAAAATGATTTTTGGCAACATTAGGTACGTAGTATCATTATGAAAATTAAATTTTTGATCGACAACGTCATTAGGTGAATTTAAAACATTTAACTATTTCCACAACCTTTAATTTTCTTTATGTATTTATTTTGATAGCTGAACTACCATCTTCGATAAAATACTGAAACCAGAAATCAATGTTTGAAGATGACATGTTAATTGCCTAAGTATCTCTCTGAAGAAAATTAAAGTTATTGTAGTTTTTAATGAGTGGTTAAAATACATAAATAGTGGCCATTTAATACTATCACATCATCTTCCTCTTTCAGAAATAATAGCATGCAGGTCTCCCAGAGTGTCAATGATTTCTAATACATCACTGTTATCTTCCTTTCTTCCTCTGCTTCTCAAACGTGCCTTCTTACAATAGATTAATATTGCTGATGCTTCCTAAGAATTTTACGTTTACGTTTGTATGCATATAACACAGATGACATACATTGTTGCCTAAACCAAAACTCACTGGTTAATTTACGGTAATCAAAAACTCAATTGTGTATATTATTAATATTGCGATTGTTAAATTTGCTATAGTTATAGTGCGTTTATTAAGAGGTATTGGATAATAGTAATTTGTATACCAAGGTAGTAAAATTTAGCTTTTTATCACAAATGTGGATTTAGTTGCCGAGGCCCGTAGGGCCAAGGCAAATAAACCGCATGAGGGTTAAAAAGGAACTTCAGTGGCGAGGAGTACACTATGTTTTATTTGAAATCGAAAAATTGTGAAATTACAACATTCTAACCAACATTTGTAGGTTATGTTAACGTCGGTTGACGTTTATCTGTCGCCGCGCCACCTACAAAAAAGTCGTAAAACAATAGATTACTTTACTGCCGATTTCTCGTATTTTTATGACGATTTCGAGGTATTTTAATGCCGATTTCAAATAAAAGTAATTATTACATAATATGTTATGTCGTAATGCAAGATACAGCATTAGAACATCTTTTTGTGTATCAGTGGATTAACGACATTGTAAAATAGTACTTTGACTACTATAATTACATTTCATTAGTTACTGATAATTCTATGAATTCATTTCATGCGGCACATGTTCATGAAATATTAATTACTACTCGCTCTATTATTATCTATTTTTAGATTAAATTTAATTAAATATTTACATTATCTTATAAATTTAATAACCTGTCCAATATTAGATATAGTCATACGATGCTTAGCTTATACGAAGATAATGATCATGCAAAATTTCCTTGTTTTATATTCAAATATTTCAGTAATTTTGTAAATGTGTGTACGAGAGAAACTAGAAAAGTTATCTACCTAACTATTAAACAAAAGACATGTGATTCTTTATTTTTAATATAGTCTCCCCCTCCCCCAAATCAAAGCACTCGAGCTATCTGTCTTGCAAAGGGTTTGTCTCATTACATAAAAACTAGCAACCAGTGAGACAAATGTCTTATTTAATAAAACAAAAAAGATCTTTTTTCAAATAGAACAGCGTCCCGGACGGACCAGCGTCCCGGACGGACGGAAATCACGAGATTTCTCGAAAACCGGAAGTGTCACGTGACTGAAATTCTGTTGCTGACCTGACATGACCATTCCAAACATATAACTTTCATAACTTTTTTCTCTATCTCTTACGGTTTGGCTGCTGAAACAGCGTCCCGGACAGACAAAACAGCGTCCCGGACAGACAAGTCTATTAGATATAAAAATAATCCGTTTTTAGTCTCAGAATAGTCCTAGATAGCCACTTTGTTTTATTGTTTATTGTAAAACGAAGTCCTCTAAGGTTTTTCTTCAGATTTCTGAGCATGTTCTGACGCAATAAAACGACATTCCTGAAAAATTTGTTTGATTGTGACGACTTTATGCACAGCCGCATTGTCATGAAGAAGCACCATATCGCCATGTAACAATTGTGATATTTTTTGGCAATACATGCACGCTTTTTGAGAATATTACAGCAAGTCTCTGCGTTGATTGTATCAGACTTTAGCCGTATATTCAATTAAAATACTACGAGTACCTAGCATGTCCCAAAAACTAGTTTCCATTCGTTTTTCAGCTGAATATTGGGCGGGGGCTTTCTTTGGGAGATGAGAACCTTCATGAACCTATTACATAAACTCCAATTATATCTAGAGATGTACCCAAGTCGCATCACCAGTTACTAACCCTATTAGAAAGTTTAAATTACCTTCTAAAAATTCAAATTTGTTTTGACAAATTTACTGTCTAGGCACTTTTGCTCGGGAGACAACAATCTTGGAACTCATGAGACTCGTCTTGCTGAAAATTTACATATTCCCATTTTATTCAGTATATTTTCCATGTTATAGCAGCTGTGAAGACCTTCCTACGATGATCCTCAAGAATTATGGCTGCCACTATCACATTTCAACATTTGTTGCTTCTGCAGATTTTCCACTTTTAGTATCATCTTCACTCTAACGAAACTGATGATAAACAAAAATTAGTAGTGAAATACGACGGAGCATTGTCTCCTTGCACTGAAATCATTCGCTACCGGATTATTTTCGGATTTTTGCCTTTTTCGTGTGAAACTTGGTTACACTGATTTGCACTTCATTTTGAAGCACTTTATACAATAAATAATAATCAACGTAACTATGAGATACGTGTCGCTACTACTGATGTAATAGTCGCGAGTTCGATCTCCGGACCACGTGTGGTTTTTAAAAATTAAAAAAATCGGAGGAAAACTTCTACAGAATATCATCATTCGGAAGTTATGTACAGCCGTGGGTTCCTTATTACTACGATGTGTAGCATCTAAAAGGCCCCTTACTAGGATTGGAATTCCTTAGTCTAGGCAAAATTCTAAGTAGGGCTTTGGCCATATGACCAAAGCAGTCGGTGTCTAAAGTACCTGGTACTTCGCATGACTAGACCTTCCCCATACTAAACAAACAAAATTATTTTTTATATTAGTACTACTGAGAATTTCGAGTTGTGGCGAATTGATTTGAATCAATAATAAACTTACATTTGACGCATGTGTACTTAAATTCCATTGCCACTCTCCTTAGGACATAAATTACTACTAGAAACAGAATATTTGTGAAACAAACTATAGACAATCTATTTGAATTAAATGAACGTTATTCATAGCGAACAGGTACTGATGTAGGAAACACTATAACAAATGCAATTCATGTGCATCCTCGGCGCATTGTTTACATTCAGCTCCACCGCAGATGCAACGGCAGTTTAATTGTAACTGTGATTCACAAGCACTAGCATTTAATAGGGTTGCAAGAGCTTATTTTCAATATTTATGAGTCTAAAACATTAGCCTTCTATACAAATTCCGAGCTGTAAATACATGTACAAAACTTAAAATAGAGGTTTTAATTCTCTCCAGAATTATTATTTCCTATACTATTACTTGTAATTATTATTTTCCCTTAAATTAATACAAACTTATGCTGTACAAAACTTCACAATATTACCCAAAAAGTTTACTAATTTCGATGATTACATAAATTGAAACAGTGCTAAATAAAAATTCAAATTACAGATAATTTTATGAAATACCTTCTTAAAGCAATCAATTTGTAAATAATTGTAATAATTTCATATTTCGCCTCTTTCCGTTTCTCACACCGTTTATTTACGAAACAACGGCTGCCTTTATATTTAAGCAATTTTAAACATGGAAACTGTAACAGCGTGTTTACAAGTTAAGCTAATAATTATTTCCTAACTTCCCTGGGCAAGCTCATTTTGCATTTTGCAAATTTAATTTTCCTAAACGAAATACTGTAGCACACAAAATATTTGCCTCGCACCCTGTTTTCCTCAGAAGTAGAACGTTATAGATTTTCGGTATAAACAAGTGCTTATTTTCTTTATTAGCATCTGTTTACTCTTAACCACTATAATATTTGTTTTATCCTTCTGAAGTAATCTCTACATAAACAGAATCTATTGCCATTAAAGTTTTAAATGGAAAGACTTCTGAGCCTGCGGAAAATCATTAAATGTTCGGTAGGATTTTCTTCACTTCCTGTGTTTTGCAAATTGTACGAACTTATAGTAATGAGGATAATTTAATTTCAAAAGGGAAAGTAATTAAGGTTGTATTAAAGTAAATACAATTTTAACTTTAGACAGATGTACTCTTTACTGCGGTAGCTGCCGTTTCCACGATGCAAACCATCTGTAAAATGAACACTAAATGACTTTTGCGCTGAGCTTTTCTGGTATTAATTATAGTTCTAAGACTACGACAGTGATTTAGTATTTGATTTATTACATTGGTTAAATGAGCGCCTTTTGGTAATTGTATATTTTCTCGAAACAGCTAAAATCCTAATACCCCAATATGCTGGTTTCACAATATTTGGATAATGAAATAAGATGCAAATGTACGCTTACTTACATTCTTATTTAGGTTTACCAGAAATGGATTACATTTACTAGAATTTTTTGTTATTATTCTGATATTGTAATAAAAATACTGGTTCTTTAAATATATTTTATTTAAATCTCATTGCAAATTTTATTCAGTTCAGCTTCTACGATCTTCAACATTTTACTAAATCATTAAATGAAAAGTCAGTAGGGTAGACGCTGTTCGTTTTACATTCTTTTGAATATTCTAGCAGTTTTTACTCATGTAATGATGTAATATTACATGTACCTTGTTTTCTAAATTGCCAGAATTCATTATACGGAATTTAGTATATAGTTCCATTTCTGCAATAGCTGTTTATGTGCTTTATGCTATTTATGGTTATTCTACGTATTTAATTACCCCTTTTATAGGATCTTTCAAATAGAACCCAAATTTCCTATCATACATCAGGTTTTATTTAAATATAAAATATACAGGGTAAGAAAATATGTAAACCACGGCCTGCAACGCGAAAAATATAAGCACCAGGTTATTAGTAGCTTCAGCGTACTTATGCGAACGTTTTGTCCGTCCGTCCGTCCGTCCGTCCGTCCGGATCGCCTGTAACTTTCGAACGGCTACAGATATCGAAATTTTGAAAGGGGGCAAAGTTGTTGCTAAGGTCCCGAGCACCTTCATGCGCTATTTGGTTTTGGCGAAAGGTCAACCTGTTTTCGCAGTGCTGAAGCTACTCTTTAGACCTGTACTTGAGCAGTTTATTTTTGGTCTTGATTTTGTGAGATAGCGTGCCTTTGCTTTTATCTTCCAATGTGACGAAACTATGATATAAGCTTTTTTATTTTCCTCGTCTAAAAGACGAAGAAGTATTATAATTGCGAAAAAATCACCTTTCGATATTTCTTGGGATCTTCATGTTTTAGGATCCCTAAATGACGAAAAGCAGGTTTTCTCAATTCCATATGTCTGTCGTCTGTCGGTCTGCCTGTTGCCAGTATAACTCAGAACGTATTCGTTGGAGAACGACGATATGCGGATTATATGCCTTCCTAGAATAAAACCGAGAAAATTTCGATAAAATATATACAGGGTGAGTATCTTAAAAAAAGTCTGCCTGTTTTTGCTTTAACTCAAGAACTATTACTTAAAGGAAAGTAATATTTTGCACATAGCTCAGGTTGTGCCCTTGACAAAAAAGAACATATCATTTTGGTCTCACCATATACGGGGTGAGCAGTTTAAAAAATAAAATGTTGTCTATTTTTGTTTCATCTGAGCAATAGATAAAAGTGATAATTTCCACATAGCTCAGACTTTACCCTTGACGAAAATGGGAACCAACAGATACAAGATAACTGTTCTAATTAAACAAATCAACAATAAATGCGTTGTATTTAAAACAGCCGCATCTCACCGATGGCAGGCGTCATCGGTGGGTGAGACAGTGAACGCCTGCTTTACTTCGGGCAACCGCTCCGAACATTGCAATCGTATTCGCAAGCTCGTTCGCAGGCACTGAAGTTCCAATCTTATTGCCGGTAATGTTTTTTTATTTCATAATTGATGTAATTTGCATTACCAAATGTTTCTTTTATTATTATTGTGAACGTGGAGATATTTACATCCCTATTTTAATTTGATTTTTAAAATTGTTTATTGTCACAACTTGCGAGGGAAGTCCTGAGTAAAGCCCTTTACATATTTTTTTAAATTACCCCTATATATTTTGTGCGACATTTTATAGAGATTCGTTTTGTCTTTGCTTTAGTATCAAATTTTCTTTATATTAAATGAAGAGTTTTTGCAAAATGAAAAAACTGAATAAAAATAAATAATGGCTTAGACATGCTTTTCAAACAGATGACTTAATCGTAGTTGTTAGAACTTGCTCATAACTCAAACAATAGCTTTAAAAATATACATCTTGCCCGGTTTTTGTGGAAAAATTTTTCACAACTTTATAGAGGAGTCGCGTCACACAAAATGAACACAAACATGTTCTCTTAACGCTTAGTTACACTTATAGGTCGGGGAGTATACCGGGTGACAATGAAACCAGGGCCATGCCTCTATCTCTGTTACTTATGAATGAATTTCGATAAAATTTGATACGAGGATACTAGACGTAATTTCAGATTGACATACAAGCATAATCAAAATGGTCGACTTCCGGTTTCGCCGGACATAACACTAACTGTGATTTTTTAAATGGATCGCCTATATATTTTATGTTGTTCGCAATCTACGACTCAAATTACATATAACGGTGCTGCCGAATTTGCTTAAGTATTATACAGAAATATTAAAAAAAATTATTAAATAATTTTTCTTCAATTTTAGATAAAGATAAAGTAGTGCATGATGCATATCGTTAGATTGGTAATTAAATTTTCTGTTTAATGGCATGGTGGCCCTTGGTAGATGCCATTTAAAAAAAGTGACTTTTTCTTAAAGAACGTGTTTAGCAAATTTTGTTCTATTGTTAAGTGTTTGTACTGACTTTATTGATAAAATAGCTATTATTATTAGTTGCTAGAGTCAATTAGAACATATTTTTTCAAGTCACAGCCTTCTATCGTAAAAAATAAAAGTTGAAAACATTTTTTTTTATTAAAATTTGGTGAGATTAGTTTGTGTAATTTGACTTATACATTCCGAAAAACATAACATATACAGGGTGATCCATTTAAAAAATTAAAGTTGGTATCATTTCCGGTAAAACCAGAAGTTGGCCATTTTGACTATATCTATCGATCAATCAGAAATTATCTCTAGTATCTTCATATAAAATTTTATCTAAATCAATTCATAAATAAAGAAAATAGAAGCATGGCCCTAGTCTCATTGTCACCCGGTATACCGAGCCGCCGTGTATGTTATGAGATAACTTATAAAATACGTATGCAAATGTATTTCCAGTAAAAAAGTGTTATTTGTGAATTTGATACGGCATAAATATTTGTCACAAATGCGTTACAATTTTAAAATCAATTCGAATTAATGTCTTTTTAATCTATTAATTAGGTGTTTGCTATACTACTCTTATTTGTCTTTAATGTATAATTCATTTAAAGAGCACATATTTATTTGTTTTGTTTGTATCTCCAGAAAGCACTTTCTAAAACTAAACATTTTACAAATGTAAATATTAAATTAGAACGTAAAGATTCTAAAGTAATCCCACGCTGTATATGTTATTATTCACCGTATTGTTATGTCTATAAACAGATGGTGTTCAAATCCAAAATAAATAAGGACTGGCATTAAATGATAAGCTAATAGTTTGTCATGAACAGATTGGTGACAGTTAAGAAACTACACAATATGTAATAAATTATTAACGACCATTATAATTTAGTTTTTTATTTGTACACCTTTTATTTCAGCAGTAGAAAACGTAGCATAAAAACGTGCTTATTTCGTACAACTGTAAAAATTCACAAAGAAAACTAAATTTAATATCAGATAATAAAATATCTGCAAACATTTTCAACCATATTGCGTAGAAATGAAAAGTTTGGAGAACACAAACACCACTTCGCTAATGCCACTTTCACAATGTGTACTCGGATCTTGGCAAGACGGATTTTGTTAGAGTGTATCCCCAGCTTAGGTCGCTGTTACCCCGAGCATCAAATCTGGGGAACATTCCATAACATTTAAATGTTTACAATGCTGTTTTTATTGCACATCCGATTAAAATAGAATGCTACAACCGACCAGTGTTTCAGAAAAAAGTTTCTACTTGGAATGACTAGTTAATCGAATACTATTTAACGTAAGTATACTTACTGTCACTAAACTCACGATTGTATCTTATTCACTTGTATCGGAATTGAGATCATACTTATATAGATGAAATTTATTGTACACAGAATATTCTGATATGCTTGTGCGGTTCTAAGTTTCAGAGAAAATAAAGATTACACCAAGGAGATCATTATATTTAGCCTGTCTCTAGCTCCCTTTTTTGGTAGATGCGCAACACATGATAACACCGCTAAAAGGCATTAATTTGTCAGCCGAGAAATATGTTGGAATCCTGCCAATAACTCTTTGTTAAACGTTCCTGATGGAAATTGTGATTAAAATCGGTTGCATGGCGATAATTCGCCGACGGAGAAACAGATAGTAACCAACCTAGATGTTATAATCAACTACCCTTGTATTTCATGTAGACGATGCTAATCATTCAAGTACGGAGACCCTCAAAAGCCTTGAGCTTTTTACTCGGGAGTTTATGTTTAATATAGCGACTCCTAGCACAATGTATATTACGGCGACCGAAGCCGTGTGTGTTGTTATTACGTTATTTATCGCGCTTTCAAACGCTTCCCGTTAACGAAGTTCTTTAAAGCGACGTTTTACTGGGACTGCAATTAAGGGCAAGGGGACATGGACGTTAAAATTACACATTTGTTATCTTGCTTGCTGCAGATATTCTAAAAGTAACACCAGAAAATAAACTGTGCTGTACGTTCGTCGTTTTAATTAAAAGAATAAGAAGGAATGGCGACAATTTCATAATTAATATTATACAGGAAATGTCACAAGTGTTACGTGGGATGCAGTTAAGGGCAATGAGACGTGGACGTTAAATTAAACATTTTTTATCTTGCATACTGCAGATGTTCCAAAATAAACACCAGAAAAAAATGTGTTTTACATATCTCACTTTAAAACTGGAAGAATGAAAAGGAACTGTGATTTCATAATTAATATTATACAGAGTGTTTTATAATTAATGCTATAAACGTAAACTTTACATTCTCAAGATAAAACATTTGGTGTGATACACGCGCACAATTTCCTTTTATAGTGATCTTATAATTAATCGAAAATTTGTTATTAGTTTCCCTGATACATTAGATAAAAAACAAAAAATACCCATTTTAGAGATATTCAACTGGAAAATCACCTATCTCACATCAATACACATTAAAAATCTAATAAAATGTTACGTTTGAAAAAAAATCGTCGTTTTTTGAGAAAATCGAAAAAAACTGAAAAATCACAAGAGTAAGCACCATACTTCCGGTTATGCGATTTTCTTCAAAAGCTTGCTGTCGCATCTACATAGTACACAAAACTTATATATGAAGTTTCAACGCCATCGTTCTTTTTGTTTTTGGAATATTCTGTGTTGACACACAAACACACAGACCAATAAACAAAAATATGGGTTCGGGGACTCTACAACGTAGAGTTCTTTTGAAAACTCAATTTCGAATTTTTGGGGTGAATACTGTTTCTTAGAACGCCATCGGGTGTGCTACACACAATGCAATAGATATCAAAATTTACCCCAAAATATGTTTCTGGTAATTTCATAGTCACCAGGATATCAAAATATTTCTAATTAATAATTTCTACATAAAGAAGTAATGCTTGGTAGAAGTCGCTAAAGTCAATGCTTTTCAAAAAATCCGCAGATTAATATTTCAATGCAAGATGCTACCGAAACCTATTTCAACCACAAGTGTAAATGAAAATACATGAAATCGAGTATTGGTATGTGTTCTTCGTCGAAACAATTTTATCAAACATATACAGTAGATATCTATTATAACGACTTCGGATATAGCGACCTATCTGTTATAGCAGCAAAAATTTAAGGTCCTGGTCAGAGTCCATATTAAATACATACTGGACGTGTAGCTTCTTACGACATCGGATATTGCGACCCAACTGATATAGCGACCGAAAACTCAGCTGAAATTTGGTACAGTTTATCGTAAATAAAGACTAGCAATCGAAAAATTCCAGAAAACTCCCGAAAAATTACCGAATTTTATGAAAACTGTAAATAAGCGCGCTATTTCTGTTTAGTTATTTGTTAATACATCGTCAAACAGTGAGCACATAAAAAATCGCCATGTGACGTAAAGCTTACCGTTGAAGAAAAAGCTGCAATATTTTGACGTTTAGAAGCCGGAGAGTCAAATGCATGTATAACCAAGGAATTTAAGTACAGTATACGTACATATTTGATAGGTACTATAAACACGATCCAAATTTTTAGAAGCAAACAATTACGTAGACAAACCAAATTATTGGATTTCGTTATTAAAGTTTTGTAATCTATATATAATACTTAATTGCTTCTATCAATAATAGTTATTTGTTTATTAGTACCCACAATGTACATTTTTATGTACGAACGAGACATTATATTTATATAGTTTCTCCGATGGGAATAAAAGTAAAAACTATTAACTTTACAGTCACGGTATTTCAAGTTTTTTCGACCTAGGACGGAAAAGTTTTTTTACCGTTGACCGAAGTTATTACTGTACTGTTCAATGGGTATATACTGTTATTTCTTGTTGTCTAGTAACGACGATATACCGAAATCATGTAGTTTACGGCCTGAAAATACTTCAGAAAAGCATCATTTTCGGTCCGGTTGACGAAAACCTAACAGCCGTATTCATAGTCGTTCGCCAGCGACTCGCCGGCGAGTCGCCAGAGTTTCGTTATGAATAGTATGTTGGCGGCACTGTACGTCTATGTCAAATTCGACGTTAGCAGGTTAGATTTTGTGTCAATTTCTGTCAAAACTGACGGAAAACCTAACCTGATAACCGCCGGCGAGTCGCTGGCGAACGACTATGAATACGGCTGTTAGTTTTTCTTTATTTATAGCGCGATTGTTTATAGCGATCTGCATATATAAGACCGCATCTGGTACACAAAACTTATATTATCAAGTTTTTGAGATATTCTGTTCACACACAGACAGACCAATGAAAAAAATAGGGTTTTTGGGTTCAGGGGACTCTTAAACGTGAAGATCTATTGAAAACTCAATTTCGAATTTTTGGGGTATATCCAATACTTCATTTATTGTAAAAGGAAGTAAAAACAGTTTCACTGTGAAATGAGCAAAAAGTGAAAGCTTTTTCTGAAAAAAAAAATATAAATTGAAAGGTTTTGAACTAATAAATAAAATCTCATTTTCAGCATTGCAGTACCATTAAATATAGTGGACTTTTGTTCCTGGAAAAGTTCAAAATGTAAAGCATCCCTACATCTCGTAAAATAAGCAAAATGTCTATGATTTTCTACAAAATTCGGTCACGGAGTACATGGCTGTAAATACCAAAATAATGAGCTAGAAGAGCTTGACATCACAACCAATCCCATGCCCTAAAACTTGCCTACTATTTTATTTTTCCACAATATTTCCTTATAGTGCTCAGATAATTTCTTTCTAGTTAGCGACGATAACCTTTGTATCTTTAGTTAGCAACATTTCTGAAACTAAAATTACCATCACTTTTTAATGTTTTTTGTATTATGTAGGAAAACTACTTTGCATTGCAACTTAGTGAAAATAGACCTCGATTTTGGGTTTTAATGAGCTTGCTTTTGTATGTGAATCATCTGAAGTAAATAACATTGCTTGAAAGTAACTCATACAAAACACCAAACCATTAAAAGATGGTTAAACAACTAGAAGAAGCTATTTTATATTTCTACAGAGATACTAAAAAAAGCGTCTTACTTTAATTTTACCTGCATGAGTACGGTACAATTACAACGGCTAGTTAACACAAACAATAATTTTCCGCTAAATATTTTGGCCATACTAATTAATTATGAACTGTAACCTGGAAGAGAAAAGAGAGATGTTGAATGTTGAGGATAAGGATGTAACATCGTGTGTGTTAAAAAATAAAATAACCGTTAGCAATTGTTTGTTTGCATTTTATATATTCACTTATAATACCATGAGTAGTCAAAATTATGGCGACTATTTTTGCGGTGGTGTCACGAATGTCCATTGCGCTTTGGTACGATTAGGACGAGTGCGCTAGCACGAGTCCTAATCCCAAGCGCAATGGACATGAGTAGTGATACCACTGCAAAAATAATCTACTTAACTTTGACTAAGAATGGTATTCGAGGGACTATTTAATGAACCAAACTACCTTTTCAAATTAGTTTTCAGTAAATCTAGCAACAAACTATGCAATTTCTATAGTAACAGAACACTAATATTGACTTTTTCTAATAAAAATCGCATTTGTTAAAAATAGTCACTTGAATACCTTCTAGGAAGATATATCCACTGATATTTTTTTGATTGGTCAAGAAACGTCAGAATTCTGGATTTTCATTGGTCACTTTTTGACAGATGACAGATGAATTGAATAGTCCCTCGAATACCATTCTTAGTCAAAGTTAAGTAGATTATTTTTGCGGTGGTGTTACTACTCATGTCCATTGCGCTTGGGATTAGGACTCGTGCTAGCGCACTCGTCCTAATCGTACCAAAGCGCAATGGACATTCGTGACACCACCGCAAAAATAGTCGACATAACTTCAAGAAACGTCAGAATTCTGGATTTTCATTAGTCACTTTTTGACACATGACAGGTGAATTGAATAGTCATTTCTATTTTATTTGACCTGAAAAGCTAAGAATGACATACCAATCATTACATTTTGTTAGCCGCTAAGTTCTCATGCGGGCATCAAACTATTAATATCGAAGATATAGTTCGAGGTATTATCACGTTAAATTTTGCAATTCGACTCGTCCCGTTACACATTACTTATATGGCGCCAATTTTTGCTAATTAAAGTAGTTATAATGCTCCACTATCAACAGTACTTTCCACATTAGGCACGGTGAGGCAGCTCGTTCTTCCTCAAATTTGAAAATAATACTGACCTTAGAGCCTTTCAGTCAATTCTGAAGATGTTAGCTATTATAGATAACACCTATACACAATACAAATGGGTATACTGTAGAAAGTGTACTAACTTAACACAATAACGTATAATTTACTTTAACACTAGTATTCGCAGGGAATAGTTACTAAAAATGTAGAACTTGTTTGATATATTTATATATACAGGATGTTATAGAAGTAGCTGCTTCAATTCCACTACTTAAAGAATTCGTTAAATGGAACAACTCTTTTATTTGCCATTTTCTCGAAAGGGCATATATTTTTAAACATATTTTCCGTTCTCAAATTTAACGAGTCATTTGTACTCTTTATTTATTTCTAATTCTACACGAAATGAGTACGATAAGAATCGGGTTTTGTCAATAATTGTGACAGTTGTGACACCTGACAGAGCGAAAATTATTAAGAAAAGTTTGGTTACATTACATCAATGGCAGCACCCTGTAGATATATATATTTTAATTGTTTCTTCTTATAATCACATGAATTATTAAAATTCTTAAGCTAACTAGAAGAAATAAACCTTAATACTAACGCTATTCTATATTGTACTGAAAATAACGTGATTAGAATTATAGTCTCATTCTAATATAGTTAGAAGATTGTTTCGGAATATATCTTGAAGCCAGAACTTTAATAGCTATTTATGTATCAAGTACGCAAAATATAGGTTTAGGGCACAAATCGTAATTAAAGAGAAAAGTATTTAAAACTATTTTGCATACAAGATTTTTTGGCACGAGTTCTCGAAACTACCAAATTGATTTAAATTTTTTTTTAAAATACCGGGATGTCAAAAATTATCTTGGTCAAGAGGGGTCATGCTTTTAAAATAGTATGTCGGAGTTACTTGGTGGCACTGTAGGTCTAATGTCAAATTTGAGGTTATCAGGTCAGGTTTTGCGTCAGTCTGTGTCAAAACTGACGCAACACCTAGCTTGCTAACCTCGAATTTGACATAGTATTGTTTTGTATTGTATTGTTAATAAAAAGAATCCTCTATCTAAAGTGTTGTCATAGCAACTTTAAAGTACTAGGTCCCTAAAGATCAATTTTGCGGCGTGTTTTGAGTTCGCAAAATAATCATTTTAGAGAACGAATGCAAAAAATAAATTTTACGTTCTGCATACAGTAAAACAAATTAGAAAAGATAAGTTTAGTGATTTTGTACTACTATAGTGCAATTAAAACACAAAGCGAAACCCATTGATGTGTCAACCTTACACATACAGAAGAGCAAATTTTAATTTCCGTGTATATTTACCTTCAATTTTATAGTGCCTTATCGGTTTATCGCATTAGCAACTTTGCACTATTTACTGTACAATTCTAAATAACTAAGTATTGTATAAAGGCAAACTGAATTTTTATAGCTTGAATGCATTTAATGAGTACGGAGCTGCTTCTATAAATGAGAAGTGGAATTTAATAACGGAGTACCAAGAGAAAAGTGTGTAGTAATTAAAATGGAAAATGACAACAACAAAGTGTAATGATATTTTCTCAAAGCAAGCTGAACCGCCGGTAAAATAAAAGCGTTGCATGCAATTTTTATTCTAAGAACCTTACTCGTAAGAACAAGGAGACTGAATGCCATCTTCATAATCAGTCGAATTCTAAACACCAAATTAATCACAACTAATATGAATATAAATAGCCTACGTGCAAGTATTTAACTTCAAGAAGCATCTGTAAAACGTACGTGAATGTATCGGGTGGTGGCTTTACAAAGCTAACTCTAGATACAAAGTTAGTAATTGAGTTCGGTTTCACCAAAGACCTAATAGTATTGGTGTCGAACTGCAATGAGTAAGTTTCCCATTAAACTCCAATAAGTTTCTCCTCGTGTGGATAGTACACCCTGTTCTTTCCGTTTTCCCAATTAATGGCCTATATTTTTTCATGCTGCGAAGTAAAGTTAACTTCCACTTGCAATTAATGTCCGTTATCGATCGGCGTGGCTAAGTTAATTAGAGCTTACGGTCTAGACCGCTTCAAATTAATTATTATGCTATTTTGGTAGTTTCACAATCGATTTCACTTGTCGTATCTCTTTATGGTTACTCTATTAGATCGGGGCATTAGTTCCAATGAATGGTAGTTAAGAACACTCCAGAGTCTTCTCCACGCTAATACTAATTGTACATTTCGGTTACTTTTTGTATGTTCATTTGTAACTGGAACGTCACTACTTGTCAAGCACAGTATTGTCGATAAAGCTATAAATGATTGTTATTTAAATATTGTTATTGGGGGCGGTTTATTTCAACTTCTCCCTCTCGGTTATATAAATACTTAACTTAAGGCAGTTAATTATTGTCACATTCTTCATCCGATTTATTAACATCCTGAGGTAGTTGTCTTTCCAATCTAGTTTTCAAGTGTTGATTTCTTATGAATGAGTTCATTTGTCATGAAAGTGATTTCTTATGGACTATGTTTAGGCATTATTTCTTGTATTACACGATTAGCAATAAAATTATTTTTGAACGTAATGTAAGCAGAACCCTTAAATGTTTATGCTTCGAAAGAGGTGTTCTTATTGTAAATAAATACGTACGTATACCATTTTATTTGCGCCATTACGTTTAATGCTCAGTTATTGGGTTAGATGAAAGAATTTTTGCATATACAGTCGTCCCTCGTAGTCTATAGTAGTAGCTAGATATCGCAAAACCTCCGGAAAATACAATACGAATTTTGTGGCCGCACTACTATTCAAAAATTCAATAAAAAATTTATTTCATGCTCTCATAGAATTTTATCTGAATACGCGTTTGTCCGCCTACCTGGCATAAACCTTCAGCTTTGTTCTAGTAAAAGATTGTGAGATAATATAAATACTCACTCGTCATATACAGGTTTTTCTGTAAAAAAGTATAATGTATACAGTGTGTGATTAGATAAGCTTGTATCTTAATCTAAAACATAATAGAATCCTACTGAGTATATCGAGAATCTTCAGACTACTAATCTCCACTGACATATTCTGAAGCGCGGGCAAACTGCACTGGGCATCCCAGATTAATTTGATAACAAATATTTGTGTTGAAATCCGACTGGACAACTGCACTCGTCATTAACATATAGACAGATAAGCGGCTTAACCTTAATGAGAGGTCATTAGCATTGCGATTTGGCTATTTATCCTTAAAAAGCCAGGGTAGAGAAGTATTTTCCTAACAATCCGCATCTGTAAAATGGAAAGCCAGAGGCAAAACAAATTGTTGCTCGAAGAAAACTATGTTCTATAAATCAAAAGAGCTTCAAAGTAGTGAAGTTAAATAGATATGTGTCAAGAGGCGGTGTAACTGCATATTTTACACACTTGGTGCAGGAGCAGATAGAATTATGGTGAGAAGAGAGTCGTGCATAAATAACAATCCCGCTTATATGGACCAAGAGCTGCAACGGCATTGCATCACTGCTTCGGTGAAGTGAAAAGCCGAAGAAAATTTAGCTTTCGAGTTTTCAATAAATAATTCCAACAAAACCATTAATATGGGAACCTCATTAAATCACTAAGCCGCTTATCAATTAAGTTACTAGGAGCGAGCGCACTTGCCCATAAGGACGGTCACTTAAGTACGGAGTGTAGCTGTCCTATGTAGTTAGGAATTTCTACCTACCTGAGTGCAGTTGTCCAACGCCGATATTCTGCATAAAAGTATGTGTAAAATAAATTCAACGCCTTTCAAAAATCAAATCCTGTAAATCATAACTTTAAAATATATATGAGTTTATAGGAATTTTTCTTTCATATGCTACAATATTGTAATCATCATGCTTCTTATGTGTTACTTTTAGGATTCTCC
Organism: Agriotes lineatus; assembly: GCA_940337035.1. Lineage (NCBI taxonomy): Eukaryota > Metazoa > Arthropoda > Insecta > Coleoptera > Elateridae > Agriotes > Agriotes lineatus. The sequence continues at coordinate 1,553 of CALNHX010002527.1, read as the reverse complement.
AATTGAATAAGAAGAGGTTCTCTTTATATACAAATTGTAACAGTTGCGATTTAATTGGTCTAAAATTGTATTTCATTTAAGTATTTAATCATGAAACATAAGAACAACTTAAAATTACAGCCAAATCCATTATGTGAACTATTTCGCTTTACAACTTGTTACTACCTGAACACATTTACGGCCATAATCAAATAAGAAATCTCTGAGCAACTTTTTTCCGGATGCTCGTTATATTAAACCTCTGTTACATAATTAATTTACAATTTCCGTTGCTGTTGAGGCTAGAAACGTTTGGATTGATGTATAGCATGAAAAATGTAATTTCATCGTACTAAGAAAATAAAACACAACAAAACTGTTTAAAAATAGCTGTTACATTTGAAACACGCAAGGCAGGATGTTTAATCAAGAGAGTTGGTTTTCAATTAGTCTTCCTTCTTTTGTAGTTCAAAATTTATAAATTGAGGAATATCCACGGTTTGTTAAGGGTAATAATTTTAAACAGACCTGCAAAAAATGGAAATCGTATCTGTTAACAATATGAGCGTTAGTGGATTCGAGTACTTAACTATGAATGGGACGTCCTCAAAACTACAAAAGGAAATTCTAAATATTATACTATGTAACAAATATGAAAATGTATAAATTCTAATTACTTTTATTTTCTGTTAATTGATACTAACCCTGAATGGTATTAAAGGGCAATATGGAAATATAGTAGTCTTTAGTTATTGAATGACAATGAATAGGGATGGGCGCGTGACGTGAAAACAGTCGTGTCACGTCGTGTCACGGCGTGTCACGTCGTGAACGTGACTAATATTTGAAAATCGTGACGTGAACGTGAGTGAACGTGAGTGAAAATTTCCAAGGCGTGATTCACGTTTCACGTTAATTTCACGTTGAATATTTAGTAACGAATAAACAACTGCAGGGTGAAGCAACTTTTAAATTCATTAAATCACGAATTCTGCCAAACAAGTTACATTATGTGGCTTTATTTTTGGACCCTAATTATAAATCCTTAAAGTTCATACCTTCACATAAAAGAGAAGATTATAATGCAAATAAAACTATAGATGATAATGATGAAATACATAGCGAACGACTCAAAACTGGTACATCAGCATCAGATTCTTATCTTTCTACACTTAGAGATAGCTCTGACGATGACACATGTAATTAGGATGATGTCGAAACAGAACTAAATTAGTATATTAAATTAAAATTCGGAAATGTAGATGACATTTTAGGATTTTGGAAAAACAGTGTAAATACGCCACTGTTAAAAAAACTTGAGAAATTTTAAACATACCGGCAAGTTCCGCTACAAGCGAAAGGGTATTTTCTAGTGATGGGCATAATCGGATGATTTCAATAATCGGAATATTCCATTTCGGAATGTTTATAAAATCGGAATATCATCCGATTATTTTACATTCCGTAAATGCAAGCAAGAGAAAACGAGCGAAACAACAAGCGGAAGGAAGATGAAGTGCGTGCAAATTTGCGTCGCGCCGTAAGCCTTTATCTGCGTTGGCATCTATTGTTTG